>CAJQZJ010032114.1:8479086-8492518 GCA_907164525.1 Lophiomys imhausi
TGTGTGTGTGTGTGTGTGTGTGTGTGTGTGTGTGTGTGTGTGTGTGTATGTGTGTGAGATGTATATGTTCATATAGCTGTGTACCTATGTATGCATATGGCAGAGAGGCCAGAAGTCACACTGGTCATCTTCCTCTAATGCTTCCCACCTTATTTGAGACAGTGCTCTCACTAAACCTGGAGTTCAAGAATTCAGCGAGGCGGCTGGCTAGTCTCCACTTCCTCCCACTCACCCCTGCATTTCGGTGACAGACATATGCCACTGCATCCAGTCTTTTGTGGGTGCTGGGGATCTGAACTCAAGTCCTCATGCTTCAAAAGGAGGCAGTTGACTAAGCTCTCCAGCCCCCTCATGATGACTTCTACCAGTCAAGAAAGTCCAAGGTCAGTTCACTGTACAAGACAGTGGCAGGCTAGCAGAACTCAAATTAGTATCACCGAGTGTGAAAGAGAGAGCTAAAACAGGCAAGTATTCCTGAAATAAAGGATTAGAATAAACTGATGTACTCTATGCTAATGCCCCCATTCCCAAAGTCCATGCAAACTGGAATCCCCACTCTTCTCCATGCTGAAGAAAAAGTGTTCACCTGAGTCGTATAAAAGGTATTCAGTATAACTGAGCACAAGGCCAAAGTTTCTGTGGACCGAGGCCAACCCTATTCATTCATGTACTATCTTTAGCATTTTTTGTGACTCAAATTACCTGAATATTTGCTAGAAAACCATGAGTTCCACAATGCCTAAAATAATGATCTGTCTGCCCTTTAGGATATTACAGAAGGCTAGACCAGCAATCAGAGGAACCCACACTGAAGATTTCTTTCCATAACTATCAACAGGAATTACCTCGTGTATAAAATTAAGATTCTTTTCTGTTGACTTGATAAGGCACTGACCAAAAGGGGCTGAGAGATGGCTTCATGGTTAAGGGCATTTTCTGCTCTTCCAGAGTACCCAAGTTCAGTTCCCAGTACCCACATGGAGTGGCTCACAACTGCCTATAACTCGAGCTCCAGGCGATCCTTGAATACCTGCAGTCACAATCACATAGAATAAAAATAAATCTTAAATAAAAGAACACTGACCAAAAGCAATCTGGGCAGGAAAGGGTTTATTGGGCTTATTTATACTTCCTTCCAGATCAGGGCTCACTGATGTGGGAAGCAGAAGCCTGGAGGCAGGAACAGACTTGCAACCATGGAAGAATGTAGTTTACTGGCTTGCTTTCCCTGGCTCGCTCAGCCTGCTGTCTTAAATAACCAGGAACTGCCTGCCCAGAGGTGGCACCATCCACAGTAGACTGGGCCCTCCTACATCAATCATTAATCAAAAAATGTCCCACAGACCAGTCTGATAGAGGAAAGTCCTCAGTTGAGTTTCCCTCTTCCCAAGCATGTTAGCTACTTTTCTGTTGCTCTGATAAAACACTATGGCCAAGGCAACTTAGAGAAGAATTCTTTTGGGCAAAGGGTTCCAGAGGGAAGGCATGGCAGTAGACCACCATGGCAGCAGGAACAGTAAGCTGATATCTGACCTCTTCAAATGCAAACATGAAACAAAGAGCAAACTGAAAGTAACCAGGGAATTTTCCCTTAAAGCCCCCAGGACCACACCTCCTCTAGTAAGGCTGTACCTCCTAAACCCCCCCCCCCCCGCCCCCAAACAGTACCAGCAACTAGGGACCAAATGCCTAAAACCATGGGAGACCTTTCTCATTCAAAACCACCATAACAAGTTACTCTGGTTTGTGTCATGCTGACAAACACTAAACAGCACAGATACCTAGGGCCTGAGAAAAAAACCAAGCAGGTAGAAGGGCTTGCAGCCAAGGCTGACAATCTGAGTTCGATTCCCAGGACCTAGATGGTGGAAGGAAAGAACCAATATCACAAAGATGTTCTCTGACCTCCACATTTGTGAGGCATTTACACACACTGGAGTGCACACACACACAAACAGTAAGATTTTTAAAATTTTAGGTAGTAGGCGTGCTCCATAACTAAATAAGAGGTAAGATGGCTGACTCGTAGTTTGAAGTGAATCGTAACTATTCAATGGCAACTTGTCTACAGAGTTAGAAAAATACTCTAAATTTAATTCAACCCCTAGTCAAACCTCTTTAGCCAGACCTCATGGGTAACAGCTGTAAAAGTCAGCACTTGGGAGGCTCAGACAAAAGGACAAAGGAGTTCTAGTCCAGCATAAGCTACCCAGTGGGACCTTGTCTCTGTGACATTCATTTACCTTTCCTGCTAAGAAAATAAGGACTGGGAAGAACACTTGGTCAGTAAAGGCTAGCTACATAGGAACAAAGACCTGAGTTCAATTCCCAGTACCACGGAAACTCAGTGCTGGGGAGGCACAGACTGGAGGGTCCCTGGAGCTCACTGATTAGCCACAGCCAGCCTAGATACCTGGCAAGTTCCAAGCCAGGTGAGACATCCTATCTCAAAAAAAAGAGGTGTCTCCTGAGGCCTAACACCTCAGTCTGACCTTTGCCCTCCACACATGACCCTCCCACACACAGAAAAATCGAGAAAAGAATAACATGTAAGCAACACTGCTGAGAAGGCCAGAATTCCTTCACCTTTCCCCGCTATCTCTTCAGACCTGAATCTAAAAGGATCTAGAAATTCTATTATAAGAAGTTCCATAGCTTCAAAGTTCTACTCCTACTGTTTTAAAGTCTAATAAAATGTACCTCAGATTCTCAGAAATCTCGACTCAGATTAAGAAAAATAAAAGAGGAGGAACTTAGAAGATTAGTGTCCAGATGTCAATACAGCAGCCAGCCACAGTATGTCAGCAGTCTGTGGTTCAAAGCCAACCCTCTATCCAGTATTAGCTGAGCCCCTACCAGGTCCAGGCTCAGGGCTCCTGCCGAGTACAGGGTTGTCTCTGCACTCAGAGAACTGACAGAGCCAACATCTCAACACTTCCAAAGGTGTGGGGTTCTGTCCTGCAGCATGGAAGCTGCAGAACAGCCCTGGACTAATAACCATCTGCATTAAGGCAGCAGACATTAGATCTGTGTGTTCCCAAGGACGGCTCACCCACTGTATCTGCACTACAGAGCAACAGGTTAGCAAATGAATCCAATCTTTGTCACTTTACTTCAACAGTCTGCTTTTGCTTACTATTACTACTTCCCTGGTCAGGCATGGCAGCACACACCTGCACTCATCCCAGCACTTAGGAACAGGAGACTGGAGGAACATGAGTTCAAAATCAGCCAAGCTCAGACCAGCCTGGGCTATACAGAGACCCTGTATCAAAAAGAAAACAGAAGATGGAAGAAAAATGGGACAGAAGAGGAAAAGAGGAGGGGAAGGAGAGCATGGGAGTACAAAGATAAAAGAATTAAACTATCCCTCCTGTGATTTTACAAATCCATTGTGAAAAAGACTGAAAAAGAATTGTCAAGACTCTCCAGGCAGTGGTACTGCTTCCTTCTGCCTTGCTCAGAATCCCAAGTATTTCATGCATGCACATGCTGTACCTGAACAGTGCTGCAATCACATGTTTTGACCAGCACCCCACTGGACAAGAGTTACCACTGACTTAGTATGAAGCAGGCAAGAAATAGCTGAGACCCGCTCTCTCATTCGGTGCTCAAAAACACTTTATCATCTGGCTGGGGAGACGGCTCAGTAGGTAAAGCGCTTGCCACACATGCACAAGGACCTGAGCTCAGATTCCCAGACCCACTTACAAGCTGGACATGGAACTGCATCTATAATCTATGTGGAAATGAGAGGTGGAATCAGAAGACTTCCCAGAAACTTACAAACTTGCAGGTCAGCTAGCCTGGTATATGCAATAACAGACAGCAAGAAAAGACCCTCAAACCAAGTGAAAGACAAGGATAATACCTGAAGTTGTTCTCCAACCTACACACACACACACACACACACACACACACACACACACACACCAAAAGCATATGCCATTCACATACACACAAACATGCACATAGAAAAGAAAATCTTTTTATGGGGCTGGAGACATGGCCTAGAGGTTAAAAGCATTAACTGCTCTTGAAAAGAACCCAAGTTTGGTTGCCAGGATCCACACTGGTCCATGACCATCTGTAACTCCAGTTCAGGGAGATTCAGCAGCCTCTTCCGGCCTCCACAGGCACTGTATACTTGTGGTGCACAAACAAGCATGCAGACAAAGACTCATACACACAAAAATAAATAAATCTTTAAAAGATTAATAAATAATTTGATTATCCCGACTTGATTACAAATGGGGAGCCTGAGACTCAGAGACATTACAAAGCTCAATGAAACAGGATCCACAGGTTTCTAATTACCATCAGTCTTATTCCAGTCCCATCCCTAACCTCCCCCTTCCTAGTTCAGACTCAGCTCAAACACCTTCCCTCCTTCCTGTGAGCACAAACTTCCCTGAGGGAAGGGAGGAAGCATCTTTGCTGAGACCAGCAGTTAGGCAGGAGGTGGAAAGTAATCCTGGCTATGCGTCCCAATGGCACAGCCTAATGGCACTGCAGGGAGGGAAGGGAGGAGGAAGGCCAACTGGCCAGGAATGAGCACAAGGTTGGTTGCTCTCTTCTGGAATCATTCTTCCTCCCTGGATGTTACCTTAGGTACTACCAAGCTTGCTAAATTTCTGTACAATACTTTTCAGTTTTTCTAGACCAAATGCTTCTTAATATACACACAGAAGTAGTGGAGTCATGACTCAAACACAGACAAGGTAATCTGTGAGCTCTCAAAAGCACAAGTGGACACTTCTCTGACCTCTCATCCCCAGCACTCCCACCATAGAGCAGCGGTCAGCCTCCACATGGGATGCACTCGCTAATTTCTGACAACTGAGTAAGACTGAGACAGGATTTCAGCTCAGCTTCAAAGACAGGGAGGAAAACTGTAAATCCAGTGGTGACTGAAGTGTGACAGTGCTAGGGATGTCTTTAAAAAACGTGAGAGCTCAGCGCTCTTGGCTGAGACTGGGGCTTCAATGCCTGGGAAGCAGAGCAGAAGGAACCCTGGAAGCACCAGCTCCGAGATCCAAGTCAGCCTCAGGCGACTGAGAGACCAGGGAGACCCCCTGGCAAAGTCTACAGAACTAACAGCAGCCATGTAAGCCTCCTTCCCTCTGTCCATTCAACCCTGATCATGCCATGCAAGCCCCTGGAAGGGATGGGAGGAAAGATGTGGGAGGGGCATGCAAAGGACACCTCTTCAGGGCTTCAAGCACCATGTACTCTGAGTTCATGAAGCTCAACCTTGAATGGTAAAATGTTCACAACTGAAATGGGCTGTGGACAGCCACCTCCCCTCATACACCCTCACCCTCCCACTCCCCACCTATCACATAAAAGAGCCCTAACCTTCAAATCTGAAAGCTATCTTCTACGCCCGTTACCCATGGGTCAAAGTAATCCTTGACAACCCAAACTACAATTTGAAAGTAAAATGCTCTACAATCTCATCCCTGGGTGATCAGTGGAGACACCTCTTATTCACGAAAGGCCACTTACCAAGGTGTCAAAGTCTCCTCACTGCAAAACATCATAGAAACTTCAACTTCAAGGCTGCAAACTTTCCCATGTAAAAGCTTCCCCTTATCACTTCCCACAACTTGCATGAGTATTGTATTTGAAACCAAGGGATCAGGCAGATACTTCCCAAAGGGTTTTTTTTTCCAAACCACTTTTGATCTGCCAAGACAGCGTCACCACCTTCAAGAGCATCTCCTAAAGCGAGGCTTACCTTGTAATTGCTAGAGTTCACCCAAGAGGTAGCGAGTCCATCCACAAGCTTATCTAACATGGTCTGGTCATGCTCCAGGTCAGCAGACTTCTGCTTGTCTGAGAAATAGTCTATGAGTTCCTGGCCAACCTGCAGCCGTTTCCCCACATCTTTCTGCAGCACCTGGGCCAGGCAGGATTCCATTCGAGGTTCCATGGTAGGATTCAAATCCAGATCCGGCCGAGGCTAGAGGGCAGGGCGGTCAGGATGACTCCCTCCCGGTAGCCGCACCGGGAGGTGGCCTCTTTGTTTGCTGAAGGCTACTAAGAGAGTGTGTTTCAAAGATGCAATCCCGGGAATGGCAGCAATGCACCATGTGTGTCTGAAGAGCAGCTGGTAGGATATTAAAAGTCCAATTTAAATAACTAGTAGGCGATAAAGGAGAGAGTGGTAGAGTGATGATCCACAACTGGGTCTGAAATACTTCATAATTCAGCAGTCCATTCTGAAAAGGAAGAAAGGAGAGCAAGCCAATCAGCCAGAGAACAGAACACTCTAATGTTACAAAACATTCCATCAAAGACAAGGAGCACATGCTGCAGAAACACTCTTAGTCTCATGTGGGGTGTGAAGCATGAACACTTGGCAAATGTATCAGAAAAACATAATTATTATTTTTATTAGCAGAATGGTGAAGCCCAAAGGATTGAGCCAATGAGCTGCATGTTTGGTAAACTGGTAGTTTTCACAGTTTCCTAGCTTGTAAACACACCAATCAGGAAAGCAATCTTCTGCTCCCACTGCCTTCAGTTTTACTCCCACGGAAACCCTCACACCACTCTGAAGAGTCCCGGCAAGTATGGAGGCTCACTGCCCTTACCATCTGCCTCTCAATAAACCCAGTCCTGGCATGGGACAGGCTCCTCTGAACACCCTAACCCAAGCTTGGTCACGTTCACCAAAGTCAAAGGCAGCACCCATAACTGCCCTTCCTGCTTGCAGTTTCACAATAGGTGGAGCAGAAGCTTCCTTCCTTCCCAAGCAAAAGAGAAATATAGTCAAAGGGAAGAAAAGAAGATAAGCTCTTGACACGGCATTCTCTGTTGACATCAACTCCACTTGGGACTACTGTTTTGTTATAAAATGAATTCTCAAAAAATCACGTTTGGGCACTGTAAAACATGAGGGGAAAGTACTAACATTGAGTTTGGAGTTTTTGCAGTCTTGAGGCTCGAACACAGGAACTTGTGAATGTTAGGCAAGTCTTCTACCACTGAGCCAACTTACCTTCAGTCCCATAAAATTGTTTTCACTGGACAGATTTAAGAGCTAACTAGTTAACTATAGCTGGCAGTATGGTATATTTAGTCAACTTCTCTCCTACCATTAATTATTCCTTTCATTCTAAACTAGGAAAACCACAGGAAAGAAACCCAGCATCTCAGAGCTGAAAGATGGCTCAATGGGTAACTGTGCTTGCTATGCAAGCATGAGGACATGAGTTCAGATCCCAGCACCCACATAACAAACTGAACAGTCTTGCATGTACCTTCAACCTCAGAGCTCTGTGTCAGAGGAGGAAGAAAGTGACTGAGGAAAACAGCCAATGACCTCCTATGACCTCCACATGCACACAAAGGCACATACAGGTATACATATAACACACACACACACACACACACACACACACACACACACA
This sequence comes from Lophiomys imhausi, assembly GCA_907164525.1. Taxonomy (NCBI): domain Eukaryota; kingdom Metazoa; phylum Chordata; class Mammalia; order Rodentia; family Muridae; genus Lophiomys; species Lophiomys imhausi. The sequence continues at coordinate 8,486,505 of CAJQZJ010032114.1, forward strand.
CACGTAATTAGATGAGGACCAGGAAGATGAACCGGTAAAGACACCACACAAGCCTGGTGACCTGAATCAATCCCTAGAACCACATAAAGGTAGAAGAAGAAAACTGATCCCCCAAAGTTGTTCTCTGAGCTCTACAGATGTGCCACAGCATGCACAACTATCCTCATAATGTACTTTTAAAATATAAAAATTAAAAATAGCCGGGCGGTGGTGGCGCACGCCTTTAATCCCAGCACTTGGGAGGCAGAGGCAGGCGGATCTTTGTGAGTTCGAGGCCAGCCTGGTCTACAAAGTGAGTCCAGGACAGCCAAGGATACACAGAAACCCTGTCTCGAAAAACCAAAAAAAAAAAAAAAAAAAAAATTAAAAATAAAATAAACACATCGTACATGGTCCCAAGTCTATGTTTCTTCCCACTACACCACCGACTCACTGGAAGTTCAAAGGGCAGACAGCATGTGTTCATTGTTCCACATCAGCAGCAGCACTCAGACCATGGACTCAGCACCAGTCAGCGCATAACACTCGGGACGCTCTCAGGAAGTAATATTGCCTAGCAACAATTAAGAACAGTCAAACTACCGGCCTATCTACTTTCTGATATACCAAAATGTAGGGCCAAGGCCAGAAGTAGCTACTCCAGCCACCATGCCTCCCCTGCTGAGACAGAATGACAAGCCCAGAAACAGAACCAAGCTAAAAGCTTCCTTCTCTAAAACCAAAGGCGAAGGCTGGGGGACCTGCAAACATGAGAACCTGAGACCACCAGCGCTCACTCCTATGAAAAAAGGCACAACCGCACTGGCCTCCCCACCTGCAGCAGAGACCCCAGGATGGCTTGAAACCTGCAGGTCAGCTAACTTGCCCTAAGTCCAGCTAGTTTCACCTAAGTGGCAAAGCTCCTAGCCAGAGAGACCATCTTGAACGAAGGGCACCTGAGGTTGCCCTCTGACCTACATGTGTGCTGTGTGTGCACACACATCCAAAGGCACACATATCACAAATACATACGTGTGTGCGCACACACACACACAGTATACTAGAGGGGACCTGGAAAGGGTTGGAAGGAGAAAAGGGAAGGGGGAGATTATGTAATTATGTAATTATAATTTAACTAAAAATAAAATTAAAACAGCTGAAAACATCTCAGGACCTATGTAGAAGAAGACAAGTATGCATTAAGTAGCCAACCCTGGAAGACGGACTTAGTGGAATCCACGCCAAGTCCAAAGCAGTGCATGCCTGTCAATCAGCATCTCTTCCTGCAGTTCTTGCAGCAGTCACAGCACAGCATGGTTTGCAGCAGGAAGACATCTGTCTCCTACACTGACTGCTAAAGCACACCCTAGTGCTTTAAATTTTTTATTTTTTAAATAGAAAAAAAATTTCAAATGAAATTCTGTTTATTTAATGTCATCCTTAATTTTCCAAAAACTATCAATTGAAAACAAAGACTTTTTTTAACAAGGCTGATTTTTCTTCTTCTTTTTTTTTTTTTTGGTTTTTCGAGACAGGGTTTCTCTGTGTATCTCTGGCTGTCCTGGACTCACTTTGTAGACCAGGCTGGCCTTGAACTCACAAAGATTCGCCTGCCTCTGCCTCCCAAGTGCTGGGATTAAAGGCGTGCGCCACCACCGCCCGGCTTCTTCTTCCTTTTAAAATTACTTAAATGTATACAAAGGGATTAGCATCAATAGCATACTAATTTGTTACAGAATGAAGGCACTTAACCCTGGATAGGAGAGGGTAATAACAACTTAGGTTACAGCTTCCCAAAGCAGGGCCTCCATGGAGATGAGGTCCTGGCAGACAACCAGCTCGTTAGGGAGTCAAGGAGCACACAGACAGAGTGTGGCACGTCCACAGCTTCCTCTAGAGAACAGGAATCACCTGCTTGGTCTCCCAACACTGACTCAGGTGCCTCTCACAAACAGCCAGTCTTAGCCCAGTGAAAGTCAGATCACCAACCCTCAGCATCTTCTCCAGAAGGCTTTCTAGTGACAGAGTAGGCGCATATCATTAACTCTTCCTAAATTCAGCAGTTGTATTATTGTACTCACAAACTGTATATGTTCGCCACTATCTCATTCAAGAACATTTCTGTGTGGCTTTAATTTGCATCTTCGTCAGACTAAGGAGGTCGAGTTTATTCTTCTTGTCATGGGCATGACTTGTTAAAAAAGGCAGCAAGTGAGTCTGGAGAGGTGCTTGTCAGTCAGAGTACTGGCTGCTCTTCCAGAAGACCCACGCTGATGCCCAGCACCCAAGCTGAACAGCTCACAACCACCTCTGACTCCAGCTCCAGGAGATCCAACACGCTTTTTTGGCCTCTACCAGCACTGTGCGAACGAGCACCAATACACACATACACACACACATGTAATAACTAAAATCTCAAAGAAGGGTAGGTGTTTTGGTGGTGGTGGTTTGTACTGAGGATTAAGGCAAGGGTTTCATGCATGCCAGATCATCTGGGCATCATTTCTAAAGAAACATTTAATCAAATCTTTTGCTCATTTTTAATTGAGCTTTGGTTTGTTTGGTTGGTTTTGGCGGGGGGGGGGTTGTTTCTTGTTTTTTTTTTCGGGGGGGGGGCGGTTCAAGACAAGGTTTCTCTGTGTAGTAGCCCTCGCTGTTCTGAACTCCCTTTGTAGACCAGGCTGGCCTCCAACTCACAGAGATCCGCCTGCATCTGCCTCCAGGGTGCTGGGATTAAGGGCATGTACCACCACACAAAGCTTGGGTTTTGTTTTTTTTTTGTTGTTGTTGTTGGTTTTTTTTTGGGGGGGTTGGGTTTTTTAGGTTTTTTGAGACACGGTTTCTCTGTGTAACAGCCTTGGCTGTCCTGGAACTCATTCTGTAGATCAGGCTGGCCTTGAACTCACAGAGATGCACCTGCCTCTGCCTCTCGAGTGGTGGGATTAAAGGCATGCAACATCACGCCCAGCCAAGTTTGGGCATTTTTTTGGTTTTGTTTTCTTGCTTTGTTTTATAAAGTATCCTGCCTAACTTGGAATGCATTCTGTAACTCACAGAAATCTGTCTGACTCTTCCTCCCAAACGTTGATATTAAAGGCATATATGTCATCACACTGCCCCTTGGGTCACATATCTTTTTACTAATAAACATTCAAAAATATTCTGGATAAAACTCCTTTATCATACATAAGAATTGCACTGGGTGTGGTGGTGCACACCTTTAATCCTAGCACTCGGGAAGCAGAGGCAGGTGGATCTCTATGGGTTCAAGGCCAGCCTTGTCTATAGAGTTAGTTCCAGGACAGCCAGGGCTACACAGAGAAACCCTGTCTCAAAAAAAAACAAAAATAGAAAACAAAAACAAAGCATATATAAGAATTACAAATATATTTTCCTCAATCTGTGGGATCTATTTTCATATTCTTGATGGTGTCATTTGACAAAGTTTTAAAATTGTATGAAGACCAAGTTACCCCCCACTTTGGTGTTATAGTTCAGAAACCACAGACCACAGAGGTGGTGGCACACACCTTTAATCCCAGCACTCAGGAGGCAGAGGCAGGTGGATCTCTGTGAGACCAGCCTGGTCTACAAATCGAGTCCAGCACAGCCAGGGCTGATACACAGAGAAACCCTGTCTCAAAAAAACAAAAAAAGAAACCACAGGCCAGGTGTGGTGGCACATGCCTTTAATCCCAGCACTGGGGAGGCAGAGGCAGGTGGAAAAACCAGCCAAACAAACAAACAAACAAACAACAACAAAAAAAAAACAAAAGAAACCGCAGTTTGTTTTCAATAGAGTAAAAAGGAAAAGCAAACTGCTATATTATTCAAGGGCATGAAGATTTATACCCAAGGTTTCTTAGCAGAATTTCATAGTTTTGGATCTTGCATTTAGGGCTATAATCAACTTAAAGTTTATATATATGTGTGTGTATGTATAATATATATGGTAGGGATCCAAATACATTCTTTTGTTTAAGGATACCTATTTGTTTCACCATTACTAATTGAAAAGACTATTCCTTTCCTCCACTAAATTGTCCTTCTTATGGCCTTGTTAAATAGAACATCAATGGGCCATAAGGATTACCATTTAATCTAGACTCTCCTGTTCCACTGATTCATATATCTACCCTTTAGTCTATTGGAACTAGTTTCAACTATTGTAGCTTTGTGGCAAGATAAGAACGTCTTCTAATTACAGTCTTTACCAATCCTCTTTTCAATCCCCTGCGTTTCAATGTGAACTTTAAAATAACCTTGTCAACTTGTGAACACAGGTATCTGAGATCTCAATGGGAGAATGTGTTGGGTCTGGACAGCACTGTGGGGATGGATATATCACCGTAACAACCTTAAGCCTTCCTTCCAGAATCTTTAATTTTCTAAGTGGGATTTTATAATTCCAAGGGTAAAGGTCACACTTCTCTTATTTATTGCTACCTTTTTCTTCCCTCTGGTGTTGTTCTTAAGAGAGTTGCTTTCTTAGCTCCATTTCACATGATTTTTGGCAGTAGAGAAGAGCTGATCTTTGTGTACTGACCTTGACCCTGCAGCCTGGCTTTGTCTTTATTAGTTCTAATACCTAAGAATGGATTACTCAGGATATTCAACATACACTATCATATCATCTGCAAAACAGAGTTTTTACATTTCTTCCTTTCCAAAATCCATGTCTTGTCCTCCGATTTCTCTCCTAGCCGCTTGTACAACACAAAGTAGATGTAGCCAAAGAAAACATTCCCATTTTACTCCAGATTTTAGGAGGACAGCATTCAGTTTTTCATCACTGAGCTGTGAGTTTTCACAGATGGCCTTCATTACATCAAGGAAGTAGTTTTCTTTCTTTTTTGGGGGGGAGGGGGGCTCAAGACAGGGTTTCTCTGTGTAGCCCTGGTTGTCCTGGACTCACTTTGTAGACTAGGCTGGCCTTGAACTCACAGAGATCCACCTGCCTCTGCCTCCCGAGTGCTGGGATTAAGGGCGTGCGCCACCACGCCCGGCTTTTACACCTTTTCTTGATCAGTCTAATTCAAGGTTTGGCAATTTGGTTACCTTTGCAAATAATTTTTGCTCTGGTGATTTTTTTCTATTTTATTCATTTCCAATCTAGTCTCTGTGATTTCTGTCTGCTTGTTATGAGTTTAGTGGACTGGTTTACTACAGTTCGGTTATTTTCTTCTCCCCACCTCCTGCCCTAGTGCTGGTGATTAAGCCCAGGATCCTATACACACCAGGCAAGAGGCATGCTGCACTTACATCCCTAGCCCAGAAGGTTAGACTGCTGGCATTCTCAGCAGGAACTCTAAAGGTCAGGAGGATATATAGTGATGTATTTCAAGCCCTGAGAGAAAATAACTGCCAACCATATTACTATACCCAGCAAAATAATTCTTCAAAACTGAAGTTGAAAAGACTTTTCCAGATAAGCATAGACTAAAGGAATTCATGACACTAAGTCACCAAATATAAAGGAATCCTACACCCAGAAGAGATGCAAAATGAACAAACATAAAAGCATAAGAGTAAATGTCAAGAGAAAGGTTGGCAGCAAGAGGAAACAAGAATCAAATATCACCCATTCAGTAAAGTAACGACTCTCATGGGTAGAAAAGAAAAGGCTTCCTCAGAACCCCACAAAGAGCAACAGAAGGACAAGGACTGCCATGTACCTCCAAGAAGGCCCCAAACACAGAAGTCTTCACTTTCCAGCCTAAAGACCTAAAAGCAGTGGCGCACACCTTTAATCACAGCGCTTAGGAGGGAGGGGCAAGCGGATCTCTTGAGTTTATGGTCAGTCTGGTCTACAGAGCAGCAAGTTCCAGGAAAGCCAGGGCTACAAAGAAACCCTGTCTCAGAAAAAAATAAAAAGACTTAAAACCCAGGCAAGGCAAGGTGCATAAATGCCAGCAGGTAGGAAGTCTGAGGCAGGGGGATCCTGAGTTCAAGGCCAGCCTACATTTAACCTACCAAGATCATGATTTAACACACACACACACACACACACACACACACACACACACACACACACA
>CAJQZJ010032114.1:8492528-8562539 GCA_907164525.1 Lophiomys imhausi
CACACACACACACACACACACACACACACACACAGAGAGAGAGAGAGAGAGAGAGAGAGAGAGAGAGACATACTGGCAGAATAAATTTAATAAACAAATTTGTGTGGGGGAAAGGAAGCCCTGAAGGTGTGACAGGTGTGACATAGGCACCTTAGGCTAGAGAGAGGGCAAAGCCTTCCTCAGGGGTCCAAATGTGAGAGTTCATAGTTTGTATAGAAAAGGCCTGCCACAGCTTCCTCCCCACTAGATGTCTGAGGCCTCAAGAGTGCTCCTCTAGAGCGGTGCCTACCTAGATTAGCTAAACCTGTCCCCTTGATCCAGTTACACAGGGAAAACCCCAGCTCCTCATTCAGACATATACAATAACTCTAGCTCTCTGTTGAACTTTATATAATAAACATGCTGAGCTCCAAAGGTGCTGCAGCTTCTCCGAGAGCCCAGATCGTCCAAATCCAGGTTTTCTGTGTGTCCGTCTTTGACTTTTCTTTATTCCCTCACTACCCCTGGACAGGCCAAGTCTCAAGAAGCTGAGTCAAGGACTTGGCAACAATTAAGTAAACATAAAATACCCAACACATTTCTACCTGCAAGAAACTCACCTTATCAGCAAAGGCATATGAAAAATAAAAGGATAGAAAATAATATCACAAGTAGATGAAATCTAAAAATAAGTTGCAGAATCTACATATATCCAACAAAACAGAGCTCAGGCCAAGTCTTTCAGATCAACAGAAACAGTACAGTATTGGCATAAAATAGGCAGGAAGAGGAAACGCTAATGGACCCAGAAATAAACCAATGCAAATACAGCCATATGATTCTCCACTAAGGTGACAAACCCATGTTAGAGAAAAGAAGATAGCTACATGTAACAACTGGGGCTTTAAAAGCCAAACCGGCAAGGGCTGGAGAGACAGCCAGAGGTTTAGAGCACCTGTTGCTCTTGGAGAGGACCCAGATTCAATTCCCCTCATCCATCACATGGTGGCTCACACCCATCTTTAATTCCAGTTTCAGGGGATCTAGGCATGCTCATGGTATACATACATACATTCATGCACGTAAATAAACAACTTTTTAAAAATGAAAAAAAGAAATCTGGATATCCACAAGTAGATGCCTGAAACTAGACACCTTTTTCAAAAACTAACCAAAATGAATCAAAGAGTTTACTTAAAGACAGACCTAAAATGATAAAACTATTAGAGGAAAACAGGGAGAAAAACACTTCAAGACATGGGCAAAAGCAAAGCATGACTCTTAATAGCTCAGGAAATAGAAGCAAGATCTGATTAATGGAACTACATCAAATTTTAAAAGTTTTTTACAACAAAGGAAACTGTGAAGTCTACAGTCTAAAGAATGGGAGAGGCTTAGCCAGCCATGCATCTGACAGAAGATCGACATCCAATGCCAGGTGTGGTGGCTCACACCTCTAATCCCAGCACTCAGGAGGCAGGGGAGGTAGATCTTCTGTGAGTCCCAGGCCAGCTTGGTCTACATAGTGAGTTCCAGAACAGCCAGGGCTACATACTGAGGCCCCATGTCACAAAACCAAAAGGAAAGAAGAAGAAGAGAAGATTAATACCTAGAGTATATTAAGAACTCAAAAAGCCGGGTGTGGTGGCACATGCCTTTAATCCCAGCACTCAGGGAGGCAGAGGTAGGCGGATCTCAAGATAGGGTAGGCAGAGTTCAAGGCCAGCCTGGTCTACAAGTGAGTCCAGGACAGTCAGAGATACACAGAGAAACCCTGTCTCGGAAAAAAAAAATCAAAAAGTTAATAAAGAATAACCAATCCAAATCAAATGGACTATGAGCAAACATCTAAAAAGAAATACAGATAATCAATGAATACATGAAAAAAAAAAAAGGCTTCCATCTTTAGCTACCAGGGAAATGCAAAAACTACATTAGGATTCCACCTCACTCTGGTTAGAATCAATATTAAAAGTACTAAATGCCAGTAAGGGTGCAGGGTAAAAGGAACGTTTCTACATTGGTGGCAGGAACACAAATGAATCCAGTCACTAGGAAAAGGCATGTGGAGGTGGAGTAAGCCTCACCAGAGCAAGCTGCCAGTCACACTGAGTGAAATGGCCAGGCCCAGGCTCAGTGAGAGATCCTATGCCTCAACAAATAAACTAAAGAGCAACCAAGGAAGACACCCGACTTCAACTTTAGACCTCCACATTCACATCTACGTACACATGCAAACATAGACAAAACAGACATGCCACACGCAGGAGGACAAAATGCTCTCATTTGCAGGGAACAGAAGTAGAGGCAGACATAGTCAAGTGTAGTGTGTTCTCTCATACGTTTAAACTACATAATAGTGATATTATAATGACCTAAGAGTAGAAAAGGAACTAAGAGGGAAAGGGAAGAGACAATAAATGCAGATGTGGGGATGTCAATGAGAATTCCTTAATCTGTACAATACATTGGTTTAAATGACTGTTTTCAAAAGGTAAAAAGGGGGCTAGAGAGATGGGTCAGAGGTGAAGAACATTACTGCTCTTCCAGAGAACCCGAGCTCCCACAGGGAGGCTCACCATCACCTGTAACTCTAGCTTCAGGGAATCCAACACACTCTTCTGCCCTACAGGCACCCGCACACATCCATGAAGTAAAAGTAAAATATTTTTATCGAAAGGTTAAAAAGTGCTAAGTATAGGAAAAGTTTATTGTATTGATTGTTGAGACTGCTGTTGTTAGGCTGTTACTATTATTAGGTTATTGGGGAATCTTTGCTTTTAAATGCATTTCTTTATTTTGCTTCAAATATGTCGGTCATTTTGACCTCCATTACCCTTTCCTTCTCCTCCCACTCCTGCTGAACCCCTTCTTCCCAAGAAGTCCCCTTCCTACTTTTTTTTTTCTTTTCTGGTTTTTCGAGACAGGGCTTCTTGGTGTAGCCCTGGCTGTCCTGGAACTGACTCTGTACACCAGGCTGGCCTGGAACTCAGAGATCCACCTGACCCTGCCTCCTTAGTGCTGGGATCACAGCCCTGTACCACTACTACCCCCCACCTTATGTTATCCTTTGTTTTCTTTGTTCAGGTTTGGGGTTTGAGTTTGTTTGTGGGTTTGTGTTTTGGTCTTTGGCAATCCACTGAGTTTAATCACAGTTGCTGCCTAAACAGAGGCGAGAGTTATTCCCTGGAACTTAATCAACTTACAAATGGCTGCAACACTGAAGAAACAAGCTCCCTCTCCCTGCACCACTAACTGGCAAGAGCTCTTCAGGAAGGGCCTATGAGCCTACCCTTCCCCTCTGCCAGGCTTCTGCCCAGTTATCTCAACTAGGACATGGTTTGGTTTGATTTGGGTTGTTTTTTTTTTTCATGGAGCATTGCTGGGATTCAATAAACATTTGTTCCTGAACACGTGAATAACAAGGTTTTCTCTAACTGTAGTAAAGCGTATACAAGCGTTCCCACCTCAGTCATCTGAAGTGCAGGATGCAGTGGGGAAAGTCCATCACGGTGCTGTAAATAGTACCATGGTACAGTTTTGTTTTCATTTACTTCAAAGAATTTTCTTTACTTATTGGTTTCTCTTTCATCCATGGGTAGTTGCAGAGTACAAACTTTAAATTGAACATATTTGCAAACTTCTCAGGTTCCATTCTCCATCCTTTGAAATGTATTGAGACTTGTTTTATGATCTAACATATGGTCTATCCTATAGAGGGTTAATATGTCCTGCTGTTACTGAAGCATTCTACAGATATCTGTCCCTTTATACTTTAAAGTTTGTATGCATCTAGACCTGTTGGGGGGAGGTGGCAATTATTAAATCTATCATATTCCTTGCTTCTTATAATGATAATAATATAATTCTGTACACAGAGGCACATATGTATGGTTGCACACACACTTATTGTATTAGGGTCTTTGAACTGCATAGGTGTACCTTCTAAAGATAAAATTTTCAGTTCCTGGCACCACATGACCACATGAATAGTTCATCTCTAGCAGCAAAACCCACTCAAAGTCCAAACAGCAAGAAGCATACATGCCAGGCAGCTTGAAAGATTTTCCCAGATGTATCTAAACTGGAAAATACCCAGACTTGGGTGAATAAGACAACGGAGAACATTTGATATGTCACTTGATAGTGTAACAGCTGACACAATGTCCCAAATGTCCCCAGGGAGGTGAGCTACACCCAGATGACAAAAAGAGAGCCTATTAAGGACTGAGTATTTAATGTGAAGACAGAAGGTGTAAGAAGGCTGAGCTATGACGCATGAGGAACTCTTCCCTGATGCTGAATAAAGGAATCAAACTACAAACAGGTAACGCAGCACAGTTTCTCAAGCCACCTCCCTCTCAACAACTTAAAATAAGCAATCGCAACAGACATGGGTAGCACTCCAGAGGCAGAGGCAAGAGGATCTCTCCGAGTTCAAGGCCAGTCTGGTATCCATAGCAAATTGCAGGCCAGCCAAAGCTACATGGCAAGGCTCTACCTCAAAACTAAGCATGGCAGGTTTAAGGTGTGGCTCTGTAACAGAGCACTTGCCCAGCATGTGTGACGTCCTGGGTTCGATCCTCAGCACTGACAACAACCAAGCAAACAAAAAATGGTTACTTCTAAACAGCAACCTCTAAGTCATTAAGTGACTGGAGAGATGCCTTCGGGTCATAAATATCTTCATATCTATCCCTCACCCTGTGTAAGGGTATCATTACCATGTGCTTATAAAAGAGAAAGGTTCAGAGACTCAAAGCAGAGTGCACACCAGTGAGGCTGGAGAGATGATGGCTCAGTGTCTAAGAGCACATACTGCTCTTGCAGAGGACCCAACTTGGCTCCCAGCACCCACTTTAGGAACTTCACAACCATCTGCAATTCCTGCTACAGGAGTTGCAAATACCCTCTTCTGGCCTTCACTGGTACCTCCCTAACATGTACACAAGCTCACACAGACACACACATATAATGTAAAATTAATGACTTTTATATGTCAACATCAGCAGGATATGGAAGATCTGGGTAGGGAAGGGGGTAATAAATGTGATCAAAATTCATTGTATACTTGTATGAAATGCTCAAAGGACAAAAAAAATGCATTTAAAAACTGTCAACATCAATCAATCACCTAGCATGAAAGTACATGCCTTTTAATACCAGCACTTGGGAGTCAGAGGCAGGTAGATCTCTGTGAGTTTGAGACCAGCCTGGTCTACATATATAGAGTTTCAGGCCAGGTCTACGTAATGAAACTCTGTCTCAAAAAACGAAAAAAATGATGAGAAAAAAAAAATCAACCTCTGGAAATCTAGTTACTTATACGAAATAATACACAATGGAATCAACAAAATTGTCATCAATAAAGAGTACAGCACACAACATGCTATTCAGACATTCATTAGATAATAAAGATGAAGTGCATAATAAAAGCACAATGCGGGCTGGAGAGATGGCTCAGCAGTTAAGAGCACTGCTTAGTACTCTTCCAAAGATCTTGAGTTCAATTCCCAGCAACCACATGGTGGCTCACAACCATCCATAATGAAATCTGGTGCCCTCTTCTGGCCTGCAGATATACCTGCAGACAGAACACTATGCATAATAAATAAATCTTTAAAAAAAAAAAAAAAAAAGCACAATGCAGTAGTCTGTAACATATGCACAAAGGGTGGTGTGAGTACTTTGTGTGTGTGTGTGTGTGTGTGTGTGTGTGTGTGTGTGTGTGTGTGTGTATACATATATAATTAATAACAATGATGTCTCTGGGGAAGATTAGATGGCAGAGAGGAAAGAAGCTTTAAATTATGTACATAATATCTATTTTTTTAAATGCATAGGAAGTTGGGGAGAGGGCTCAGTAGCTAAGTGCTGGCCATGCTAGAAGATAGCATATTGAGCCCTGGAACCCATGTAGAAAACTAGAAGTGTGAAGTGCTTATAATCCAGCTCTGGGGAGGTGGAGATAGGCAAATCTCTGGGGCTTGCTGGCCAGCCAGCTTAGCTGAATAGCTGAGCTCCAGGCTCAGTGGTCTCCAAAAATGTAAGGAGGAAGACACCCAAACTCACCATCTGGCCTCCATACGTGTGCACATACACCTGGATTCACATGCATCACATTCATACCAGTATGAACACATACACACATACATACATACATACATACATACATACATACATACACCTAAACCATATATGCACACACACCAAAAAAAGGAAATGTTTTATAATAGAAAAAACTCACTTGTTTAAGCAGCACTCTCAACATTCACAGACGTTAAGGAAGCATGAACTCTCATTTACAACTCTTCCCGAGTTAATTCATTGATGAGCTAAGACAGTAAGAAGACACCGTGGGTACAAGTGCTGCACATGACTGACAGCCTGAGTTCAATCCTCAGACCCATATGGCAGAGGGAGGAACTGACACCTAAAAGCTGTCCTTTAACCTTCACATATGTGCCATGGCATGTAATCGCAAGCACACACACACATATGCACAAATAATAAATAAAATAGCATCATTAAGTACATTCATATAATAAAAAGAGCACAAGTGTATCTACTAGGAATCTGTTCGACGTGAAGAGCCAATGTATGTAATAAGCTTGTAACTGCAACAAAAAAAATACATAATGCCAACAATGCCATCACCATACAGAAGCAACTAACAGTTTCCCAAAGAGCATGTCTCATCCCTCCCCCAAAATTCCAAAAACCGATTCACTGAGTTAAGTAAAGATCTGAAAATAGAAGTCTTAATTTCATGAAGATACAAAACTCTCCAAGAAGTTGGTTTCAAACGGCTTCTCCCAGCAAAGGTGCTTTTGGATTCTTGTATCTGCAGCAACTTTACAAAAATAGAACTTGACGTGAATAATTACCAGGAGTCAGATTCCTTGTTTCCTAGTCACAAGCCCCCAGCCAACAAAGCTCTCCATGGATGGAAGATAACAAACAGGCCCTGGAGTTCCCAACAGGAGAGTATGCTCCTGGTCCTGGATCTCACACACTCTCAGGTCAAAACAGAAAGGTGAATGAGAGACTGAGAGGCAGATAATAGACAGACAGGTAGACAGAGACAGACAAACATAGATCTTCCTCCGTCACCCCAGATTAGGAACGTGTTTTAGTTTGTTTTCTGTTGCTAAAACAAAATACGTCACGCTGGATAAGTTATAGCAAATAGTTTATTTGGCTCATAGTTCTGGAGGCTCTGAGTCCAAGAATGGCACTGGCCTGTGAAGAAGGTTTTCTTGTCACATTCTAGTGTGAGAGAGCATCAGAGCAAACAGACTAGCTGGGTCTCTCTTCCTCATCAAGCAAAGCCACCAATGCCACTGGGGACCCCACCATCTTGGCTCCATCAAATTTTGATGAGCTCCAAAGGCTCCACTCCCAAATGCCATAAACATGAATTTGGGGGTTAAGTTTCCAACATACACACATACAGTTAGGGGGATACATTTAAACTACTGCAGAGCACTTTCCTCTCTATTATTCCACAACAGAACTCCAAATCATGGAATCCAACATCTCATCACATGTCTGTCATCCCTTAGAAACACAGATCTTTCTTTTTTTTTTTTTTTTTTTTGGTTTTTCGAGACAGGGTTTCTCTGTGTAGCCCTGGCTGTCCTGGACTCACTTTGTAGACCAGGCTGGCCTTGAACTCGCAAAGATCCGCCTGCCTCTGCCTCCCAAGTGCTGGGATTAAAGGCGTGCGCCACCACCGCCCGGCTTACAGATCTTTCTGAGATGGGCTAAGAGCCTTTCTCTCTATCCTTGAGTGTTAAGAACGTTTGTGGAATGAAGGCTCTTACCAATCTATATAGTCTTTCAGTCTCTACTAACCACCCAGAATAAGTGGGGATTGGTGGTGGTGGTAGTATTTTGAGACAGGGTCTCAGGCTGGCCTGGAAGTCTCTATGTTCCTGCACTGACTTCCCAAGTGCAGGGATAACAGGCGTGTGGCATTCTGTCTGGTTTTATGTGGGACCAAGGATGGAACACAGGGCTTTGTGAATACCAGGCAAGTGTTCTATTGACTGAGCTACAACCCCAGCCCCCCAGCCCAAAATTAATTCATTTTTTACTTTTTGTTTTGGTTTTTTCGAGACAGGGTTTCTCTATAAAGCTCTGGCTGTCCTGGACTTACTTTGTAGACCAAAGCTCACAGAGATCCGCCTGCCTCTGCCTCCCAAGCCACCACACCAGGCCAAGAATAATTTGTAATGGAAGCAGTTTTCATTAAAAGCTGTTTGGGGGCTCGTTCTCATTAACATACCATTTCTGCATCCATTGTAGCCCCACCCTAGCTTGAAAGATGTCTCTCCAAATAATTCCACTAAGATTCTAAAGTCATTCTTCCCTGATTCTATACAATCATCAATACAATTCCACAAAGCATCATTACTATATCGAAACAAATGCTTTGGCAAGCTAGGAAATCTACTACCAGCTCTGAAAAAAATAAAAAAAAAAAAGAAAGAAATCACAGAATGGAAAGCTTTTTCCACTGTGCTTACTTCAGAAACAAGGGTCTACTAGGCCATGAGCCACGTGCTTGGCATGCTCATTATCACCAGTAAGCCAAGCGCACCCATTGAGAAGCACGTTTCTCCTTGGAGGGCTGTCCACAAATGGAGACTCATGCCTACGTGTAATGGAGGAAATGGAAAACTAAGAACAAAAATAAAGCCCCCAGTACTTCTTAGATGGGCAAAAGATGTACATGATGAAATAGCTAGAGCTACTGATTCCATTCAGATACAATCAGTGCAATTTCTCACTAAGAAGACAGAGGGAGTAAAGAAAGCAGACTGGCTAGGTAGGCTTGGTGGCGCACGCCTTTAATTCCAGCACTCAGGAAGCAGAGGCAAGTGGATCTCTGCAAGTTGCAGGACAGCCAGTACTGTTACACAGAGAAACGCTGTCTTGAAAAACCAAAAGAAAAAAAGCAGACTGATCTGCTTCCTATTCTCTCTGCACAAAGCAGCATTCCCACTAGAGGAGTTAAGCTCATGGGAGCGGACGTTACATGTACATGTACACATATATGCATGTGTGTGGAGGCCAGGAGCAATCTTGGGTATCATCCTTTATTTTGTGTGTGTGTGTGTGTGTGCATGTGCTATGTGCCACAGAAGGTCTCTGGAGGTCAAAGGTCAGCCTTTGGGAGTCATTTCTCTTCTCCTTACCAGGAATTACACCAACGTCATAAGAACTCATGGCAAGCACCTTCACCCACGGAACTTTCTCAGTAGTCCTATCTATCTATCTGCCTACCTACCTACCTATCATCTATTTTTGAGGTAAGATCTCTTATTGGCTTCAAACTCCCCAAATAGGTAAGACTGGCTGGCCAGCAAGCCCTAAGAACCTACCTGTTTCCACTTCCCCAGCCTGGAATGACAAACTCGGGCCACCACACCCAGCTTTTCACACTTGAGTGTGTGAGAGACAGAGAATTCTGGAGACCTAACACAGACAGCACTTTGCAGACAGAAGCCCCCAGTCCAGAGTTTAAGCAGCTGATGAATCACTTTGTTGACTGACAAGTCCCTCAAAAGCTGCATTTGTTCTCTAATAAGCTGCTTAGAACTGGGAAATGAAGACGAAATGATCGATCTGCCTTTGTCTCCACTGGTAATAAGGCTAGAGGCTCACAACAGCACCACAGATGACAAAGGGGTTTCCCTACCCAGATGATAAGAAACCCCAAGCTGGAGTAGAACATACTGGGAAACAAAACAGCAAGGCCAGGCTGTGAGCTGCACCGCCTTCACCACATCTGGACTGTAGGCTTCAAAAAGGGCTCCCAAGGAGGTCTTGTCTCCAGGACGAGTAACACTACACACTCCTGCGCACTAAAGAGTACAGGGAGAGAAACACGATCACAGGCCAGACAGGGAGAGCAGACACTTCTTCCCTAGCTCAGCTTTGGAATGTCTGGACAAAACAACTTGCTAATACTGTTTATTCCATTTTGCTAGAAAAACACACATTTCATTGCAAAAAAAAGGAAAATAATTTTGAAACTAAGCATTTATCAAAAAGGTTGCTGGGCGTGGTGGTGCACGCCTTTAATCCCAGCACTTGGGAGGCAGAGGCAGACAGATCTCTGTGCATTCTAGGCCAGCCTAGTCTACAAATTGAGTCCAGGACAGCCGGCCTATTACACAGAGAATCCCTGTCTTAAAGAACAAAAACTAAAAAAAATCAAAAGGAAAAACAAAAAAACAACAACGACAACAAAAAATTACACAATCACCCGTAAACTCAATGGAAGTCAGAATTTAGTCTTTGGAATTTCTATTTTAATGTTTGGTGTAGGGTCTCATCATGCAGTTGAGGCTGACTTTGAACTAAAATTCTTCTGCTTCTCCCTCCTGAGTGCTAGATTATAGACATACACTACCATACCTACCTGTGGTAGTCTGAATAGGCCCCCATACAGTCATCTGTTTAAATGCATGGCCCATAGAGAGTGGAACTATTAGGAGGTGTGGCCTTATTGGTGTGGTTGTGGCCTTACTGGAGCAGGTGTGGCCTTGTTGGAAGAATTGTGTCACTGTGCAGTTGGGGTTTGAGGCCTCCCATGTTTAAGCTCCACCCAGTGTGGAATTCCAGTCTCCTCCTGGCTGCCTTTGGATCAAGATGTAGAACTCTCAGCTCTTCCAGCACCAAGTCTGCCTGCACACTGCCATGCTTCCCATCATGATAATGGACTGAACCTGTGAAACTGTAAGCCAACCCCAATTAAATGTTTTCCTTTATAAGAGTTCTTGTGGTCATGGTGTCTCTTCACTGCAATACAACCCTAAGACACTACCATATATCACCTGATGATCATTAATACTGTCAATTTGAAAGGACCTACATCATCTAGGAAACAAATCTCAGGGAACACATATGTGGAACTGTCTATATTCAGTTAACTGATGTGGGAAGACCAACCCTGAATACGGTCAGCCTCATTGCATGGGCTGGGGTCTAGACTGGATAAAAAGGGGAAAGCAGTCTGAAGAGGTGCTTCAGTGAATAAAGGTGCCTGCCACCAAGCCTGAAAACCTGAGCTCCATTCCTAGGACCCACATGGTGGAAGGAGAGATCTGACTCCTGAAAGCTGTCCTCTGACCTCCACAACTGTGCTACGGCAAGAGCGCAGCTAGCACTGATGACCCCACACAGACACACACAAAAAAGTACAATAACTAAAAATGCAATAAAAACTCTAATTAATTAAAAAGTGAGAGATAGGGGCTGGAGAGACGCCTCAGAGGTTAAGCGCACTGACTGCTTTTCCAGAGGTCCTGAGTTAAATTCCCAGCAACGACATGGTGGCTCACAAGCATCTATAATGAAATTTGGTGCCCTCTTCTGGCCTGAAGACATAGATGCAGACAGAACACTGTATACACTACTAAATAAATAAATAAATAAATAAATAAATAAATAAATAAATAAAGTGAGATAAAAACAAGCTCAGCAGGGTTTTTTATCTACTTCCTAACTGTGGATGTGCACAACGTGACCATCTGCCTCCTGCTCTTGCTGCCATGACTATGGGACGCTAGGCTGAGATAGACACTTCTTCCCTAGGTTACTTCTTGTCAGGTATTTTGTCAAGACAAGAGCAGTTAAAAATCTGAAAAAGCAAGGTGGTGATGATGCATGCCTTTAATCCCAGCACTCGGGAGGCAGAGGCAGACAGATCTCTGAGTTTGAGGGCAGCCTGGCCTACAGAGTAAGTTCCAGGACAGCCAGGGCTACACAGAGGATACCAGTCATCCCCATTCCAAGGATACTTGTCTTGGAAAGCCAAAATAAATAAACAAACAAAAAATAAATAAATAAATAATAGTATGGATTTTGGGGGGTCTGCAACTAGGAAAGTGTTCATTATGGACTGTTTGGCTTCCCAATTCAATCAATGAAGTTAAAGAACAGCGCTACTGCTGGACTGAGTGAGCGCAAGAGACTTGGAGCCATCAGATTAGGTACTAGACACAAGAGGAGGAAGCCAGGAAAGCAAGGGATGTAGCATGGGTTCCACACACTGACGGGTCTCATTTTGGGTACATAACCATCTAAAAGTTAATGACAACTGTAGGCGTAGCTCAATGGAATGTCACGTGCTTAAGGCCCTGGTTCAATCCAGAGCTGAAAGAATATAAACTAAAGTAATAAAAACTGCATAGTTGCCAGGTGTTGTGGCACACATCTTTAAGCCCAGCACTCAGAAGGCAGAGAGGCAGGTGGATTTTCTGTGAATTCAAGGCCAACCTTGTCCACACAGTAAGTTCCAGGACAGTCAAAACTGCTGTTTTTGAGAGACCTGGTCTCAAATAAATAAGTAAATAAACAAATAAATAATTCCTGCATAGCAACATAAATTTTAAATAGGAAAGGGAAAAACACCCAACATATTTCCTGAATTTTATGCAAGGAGCCTGTCCACATATACTTTTTTTTTTAGACAAAATGTCTCATGGACCCAGATGGTCTCAGACTTACTATGTAGCCAAGGATAAGCTTGAACTTCTGATCCTTCCACTTCCTGCTGAGATTAATGCCACAATGCACGGTTTATGAGGTGCCTGATTTGGAAGGCAGGGTTCCACGCACATGCTAGGCAAGCACTCTTACCCTATATGTATCCTTTCTTAAGGAAAGAACACAGGAAGTAGAGAAAGTATGAAGGAAGCAATGAGAGAGCGGCCCAAACCAAAATGTAAATGTCACTGAGAGAGAGCACAAGAAATGTAAAATTTAAATTAGTGATCCCCAACAGTGCTGGGATGACTGGTATCCACATGTAGAGCAATCATCATGGATCTCCTACATCACACCACGTACAAAAATTAACTCAAAATTAACAAGAACCTGAGCAGAAGAGCTCAGATTTAGGGGGAATGGGAGGGAGGGAAGGAGACAGGGAGGGAATCTGAAGTTTTAAAATCTTAGAAGAAAACATGGGTCGGTCTCCATTACCCTGAATTTGGTAGTAAATTCTTAAACATGCCAGTAATTAACAACAAAAAATAACACGTTAGAAATTTGAAAGCTCTGTGCCAAGACCATTATCATCAAAGACATCCCAGGGGCTGGAGCAGGGGCTTGGTGGTTGATAGCCCTGGCTGCTCTGCCCAGCACCCACATGGCGCTCACAACTGCCAGCAACTCCAGTGCCAGGGGACCCAGGCCTCTGCCTCTGTGGGCACCGGGCACACAAGTGGCGCACAATCAAATACAAAGGCAAAAGACAAAAAATATAGACAAATAAATCTGTATTTTTAAAAAAGAAATCCTACAGAATGGGAGAAAATATTTGCAGATCATATATCTGATAAGGAACTTTACTATATACATCTGGAAATTGTCAAAAATTTTAAAATGAAAGAAACAAATTTCTGGTGCCAATGAGATGGCTCAATGAGAAAAGGCACTTGCCACCAAGTCTGGCCACCTGAGCTCAGTACCCGGAACCAGAGTGACGGGGACAGCCAACTCCCACAAGCTGTCTTCTGAACACCACATATGTACCATAGCATGTGTATGCATGTGTACACACACCAAATAATTAATTAATTAATTAAATGTAAGTTTTTTTAAACTTAAAGAAAAAAACTTCTAAAATTCAACACAAAGACAAACCAGCTTTCAGATGGGCATAGGGCTTGAACAGACATTCCTCCAAAGGAATTCAGGTGGAAACACGTGGAAAAGTTCTCTGTACTTCAGTCATTAGGGAAATCCAAATCGAAACCACATGACCTGTCACTTCACACATACTATAAATAGAAGCATAAACAGTTTTCTAAGGACAGAAAATAGTGTAGGCAAGGCTGTGAGGAAATGGGAGAACTACTGTGCAAGACTCTTCCGCAAATCCCCCAAGATGCTGAATACTCAATCCCACCCAACCGTTTCCCTCCCAGATACACACCCAAAGAGCTGTAAACAGAGATTCAAACATGTATAAAAGAGACAGGCAGAGGGAAGAGAGAACTGGACGAGGTAGGAAGGGGAAGACAGAGCAAGAGAGAATGAAAAAAAGGAAAAAAATGGGAGGACAGCCGAGCATCAGAAAGACAAAGGTGGCTTCCCTGCAGTGATGATGAAGTATTCAATGGCTGTCAGCTTCAGCTTCCTGTCAGCATCAGGAGACACAGTCAGGCAGACTGCAGTGAGTCAAGCCTAGCCCACACAGGGAAGCCCTGTCTAAGATGAACTGGGGGTCAGGACTGGCCTTTAAATGTTGCCATAAAATTAGTATGATACAAGTCTATGTGTAACACTTAGACTAGTCCTTGGCATGGGGTGAACACTTAACCTATGACAGCTATGAACTGTGTTAATATGATACATCTGTGCACTGCCCAAGGAAAAGTCTTGGGTCAAAACTCCAAGTCTCATCAAAACGTAAGGGCTGGAGATGTGGCTGAGTCCATAGAGGGCTTACCCAGCATGCACAAGGGCTTGGATCTGACCCCATGTGGCAGCACACAACATAATCCCAGCACTTGGGAGGGTGGAGGCAGGACAATTAGAAGTTCAAGGTAATCCTTGGCTACCGACTGAATGAGTTTGAGCTGGGGAATGTAGCTCAGTTGGTAAAACAGCCAACTAGCACACACAAGAGGCCCAGGGTTCAATCCCCCAATGCTGCAAAATCAAGTGTAGATGTGCATAGAAAGTGTAAGGCCGGCTCTTAGCCCTCATATGACTGATGAACTGAGGTGGGCTGAGATGTGGGGGCATCCCACACCAGAGGAGTAGGATAGGTGGGGGAGGGGACAGAGGGTGGAAGGGTGGGATCGAGAAGGGGGGAGGGAGGGGGCTGTGATGGAGATGTAAGTTGAATTAATAAATAAACATAATTTAAAAAAAAAAAAGAAGCCGGGCGGTGGTGGCGCACGCCTTTAATCCCAGCACTTGGGAGGCAGAGGCAGGCGGATCTTTGTGAGTTCGAGGCCAGCCTGGTCTACAAAGTGAGTCCAGGACAGCTAGGGCTACACAGAGAAACCCTGTCTCGAAAAAACCAAAAAAAAAAAAAGAAAGAAAGTTTAAGACCAACCCAGCTACATGAGACACTATCTCAAAACAAAACTGAACAGGAACATAAATGACACAGCTCCAGCACCACATGGAGACTTCCGAGTAGGGGCTGTTTGAATGAAGTTTTCAACTCTCTTTCAAAGACTGGCTCATTGTTCCTAGAGAGCCTAGCTACTCTCCGCTGGGAAAGAGCTGCTACACAATTCATTCTCGATACACAACAGGCCTCTGTGCAGCATGTCTGCACACCCATTCCTAACAGTCTCGGCCTCATCCCACAGAAAAGACACAACCTTTGAAGAAAATTCCCCGGAAGTAGTCCCCAGGGGCTGCTCTCAAACTTCAGTGGCCTCAGAAACACTAGGGGAATGTGTTTGAAAAAACAGAAACCTTGGCCCCACCCACAGCCACTCTGACTAGCAAATATTTTAACCTCGGCCTTAGTGCACAACTGTCTAAAGAAACACTTGGGGGTAGGCCACAGAAACACTATGAGGTCACATTCTGATGTGGACAGACGCTGGTCTGTCTCACACGGAAGAGCTGTACACTCGTCCTATGGCTTTGGAAATACTACTGGCAACAAAAGAAAATAAGAGAAGGCAGGCCTCTGAGATGGCCCAGTGGAGAAAGGCCCTTGCCACCAAGCCGGCTGACCTAAGTTTGATTCCCAAGACCCATAAAGTAGAAGGAGAAAACCAATTACAATACATTATCTTCCAGCCTGCACATGTACACCGAGCCCCACACCCACCCACATGCACACACACTCATACAAAATAAGTAAATTTTTTAAAAAAACTTTTTAAAAAAAGAATTCTAGTTCTGTATCTTGCTGTATCAACTCAAATAAGAAATTATGAAAAGTTAAAATAATATCTATTACAGAGTTGAAAGATTACTTGCAAAGCACACCCAATCTTACCTATTTATTACAAAGTATGGACAGGAGGGCAACCTCAAATGTGGCACATTAAAAAACAACAGCAGGAGTGAGATGGCTTAGCAGGTGTGGACTCTTGGCTGCCACTCTTGATGACCTGAGTTCAATCCCAGGACCCACATGGTGGAAGAAAATAACTGTTGCCTCCAAGTTGTCCTCTGATTTCTACACCTGTACCATGTGGCACACCACACCACAGATGCACAATACATATTTGTACACACACATACACACACACTGAATAAATAAATTAATTTATCTTTCTTTTTTAAGAAAGAAAAAGCAGCTACAGAGTTTGAAAGGAGGCACACAGTCCTGTGTTCATCCCAGTATCACACACACTGGGAGCGGTGGAGCAAATTTGTAACACCAGCACATGAGTGGTGGAGGCAGGAGGTTCAGGAATTCAAAGTCATTCCCTGCTATGTTGTGAGTTCAAAGCCAGCCTGGGATACAAGAGACCCTGACTCAAAATGAAAAGAGAAATCATATGTAGGGCTGGGAATGGTGCTGTAGGAGACTGTTTGCTGAGCAATGCTGGGGTTCTGAAGTCAATCCCTAGCTGCACACTGCTCTAGGATGGTTAAATGTGGTTTTCTCTCTCTAATCTCAACTTTGTGTGCTCTTGCTACATTACAGCAATATAGCTTTCAGTTCATTTAAATGATTCTACTTGATCAAGTCACAGGCACAGGCTGGAAGTATAAATACTGACCTCAGCTATCTAATCAAAGACAGATATCCAAATGAGCTATGGTGATAGGTGTTCAAGACTCCAGCTCTAGACATGTTTCCCCTGGAAGATACATTTTACACATAATAAATGTGAGTACAAAACTTTAAATTTACTTTTTAACTGGTTTTTTTTTTTTTTTTGAGGGGATAAGATAAAGTCTTGTATCTAGGCTAGCTGCAGCCTCCTGAGTTTTTTAGGATTACAGATGGTAATACCCCCCATGACTGACTAAATTTATGTTTTTGTTTTTCAAGACAAGGTTTCCTTTTGTTTTGTTTTTGTTTTTTCGAGACAGGGTTTCTCTGTATAACCTTCCTGGCTGTCCTGAAACTCACTTTGTCAACCAGGCTGGGCTCGAACTCACAGAGATCCACCTACGTCTGCCTCCAGAGTGCTGGGATTAAGGACATGTGAACCACCACCACCCAGTGGGTTTTTGGCAGTTTTTTTAAGGCAAATATATATGCATTAAAGGGAAGGAGAAAATCTGGTATAGCAGCTATTCACATGGCAAAAAGATCAGAAGGTTCCATGAACCACAACTTCAATAAAATTAGCCAAATTAGCCTGTGGGAAGAGACCATTAGGACAAGCAACACGAGGCCCTGTGTCTCCCACTTCCCTATAGACCTCAGTCTCTCATCTGCAAAGTGCCAGCATGGAGCTCTCCCTCTTCACTTCCCAGAGCTTAGAAGGGAGCAGAAGGGATTAAGACCACTAAAATGCTTTAAAAATCACTTTCATTCCATTTTTAAAAGCTGGCTGTTGTCACTATGAAGTTATTCATTTATATCTCTACAATAAGTGGGAGCAGCATTTAGAAGGATACATCCCAAACTGATTAAAAAGAGAGAGAACAAGCCGGGCAGTGGTGGCGCACGCCTTTAATCCCAGCACTTGGGAGGCAGAGGCAGGCGGATCTTTGCGAGTTCGAGGCCAGCCTGGTCTACAAAGTGAGTCCAGGACAGCCAGGGCTACACAGAGAAACCCTGTCTCGAAAAACCAAAAAAAAAAAAAAAAAAAAAGAGAGAGAACAAAAAAGATGGGGGCTGATGAGATGGCTCAGTGGGTAAAGACACCTGCCACCAATCCTGATGACCGGAGTTTGACCCTCAGAACCACATGGTGGAGAGAATTGACTCCTGCAAGTTGTCCCCTAACCTCAACATGCACACAAGTGAGGCACATTCACACACACACACACACACACACACACACTCACACCACTAAATCAGCCAAATCAGTGAGCTCCAAGCCAGTAAGAAACCCTGTCTCAAAAACTAAGGCGGACAGCTCCTGCAGACAATCCTGAGGTTGTCTTCTGACCTCCAGATGGGCTTACCCACCCCATTCCACTCCAGTCATGCACACACCAACAAAGGTCTCCAGAGGAGCCTGAGTGGGGGCCATGCCTTGCCCTCATCAGCCAGGGTCAACTCTTCTAGCTCTATTCAGCTATGACCTGGGTAACTGTTATATTTTAACTTTGTAATGTCATCATTGGCAGCATTAAGCAAAGCCCAGAGCTCTCAACCTGCAAGGTATGCCAGAATCATATCGGTCACTGTGGCTGCCCAGTCCCACTGACACTGAGCTAACCAAATCTCTAGATGGGCAAGTGGAAGCTACCTGGCCATTCATAATTCAACAAGGTCTCCAAGTGAGCATGGTGGATTCCTTACCACTATAGCACTTACTAGTATGAGCTTCTTCTTGCCATGTGGATTTGTCTCTCAATGAGTGTCAACCAGTCTTCCCACTCTACATGTAGTATCTCATTTCATCCTTACAACAACCATATAAATCAGTGCCCTCCACTGTTCCCCCCCCCCCCCCACCCCCCCCCCCCCATTTTATATAGAGAAGACTCTAAAATACAAAGAAAATAGCCCAAAGCAGAGCCAGAATGCACAGCAAAGTTTGAAATTTGTTGCTGTGATTGACTAACTTAATAAAGTCCTATGGAAGACTCTCGTTTTATTTCACACATTGCATTTAAAGAAAACCTAAGGGCAAAAAAGATGGCTCAGCTTGTAAAGGCACTTGCCACCAAGCCCAACTGCCTGGGTTTGATTCCCCAAGACCCACATGGTACAAGGAGAGACCAACTCCTATAAGATGTCCTCTGATCTCCACAAGTGTACCATGGCATATAATCTTACACACACACACACACACACACACACACACACACACACAGAGAGAGAGAGGGAGAAGTAGGAACTGGAGAGATGGTTCAGCAGTTAAGAGTACTGGCTGCTCTTCCAAAGGACCGGGGTTCAAATCCCAGCACCCACATGGCACTTCACAGCTATCTAAAATTGTCAGGTATGATGGCACACCTTGAGGCAGAGGCAGGCGGATCCCTGTGAGTTCAAGGCTAGCCTGGTCTACAAAGTGAGTCTAGGACAGCCAAGGATACACAGAGAAATCCTGTCTCAAACAAGCAAAAAGAAAAAAAAAGGACACTTAAAATATAGAGGGTTGGTCCAGGCGTGGTGATGCACACCTTTAATCCAGCACTTAGGAGGTAGAGGCAGGAGGATATCTGTGAATTTGAGGCCAGCATGTTCTACAAAGGGCTACACACAGAAACCCTGGCTCTAAAAACCAAAAAAAAACAACAACAACAAAAAAAAAAAAAAACCTAGAGAGGGTTGGGGAGTAGAGCGCTTGCCACACAAACATGAGAGCCTGAGTCACACCCCTAAAAGCACACCCAGCAACAGCAGAGGAAGGCAACAGGCACCACACAACGTATACTCTAACCCTGGGGAGGTAGAGACAAGAGGATCCCTGGGGCATGCTGACCAATGCTGACCAACCAGTCCATCTAAGTCAGCCAGCTGAGGGGTCAGCAGAGACCACCGTAAAACACAAGGTGGAGAACTACTGAAAAAGACATCCCTGGCCTCCCTGGGTACCTACACAACCATGCACGAGCACACAAACATGTACATAGACAAAACAAACAAACAAAAAACACAACTGCCTTTCAAAAGCAAGGTGAACATGTATGAAATTGTCTAGGAACAAATTAAAAATACATATTTTTAAAAAGCATGGATGGTGAGAGCCTATTAAACCAGGAGGAATGCTGGGATGTAGTTCAGTGGCAGAGCACATGTGTGGAGAACATGACCCTGTGGTCAGATGCTGAAAGCCAAGAGACCCACTAGGAGGGCACGAGTGATTCACATGTGTCTGCATACTCCTAACGTACGCAGCACTGACTCAGGTTGTAGTCTCCCCTCCCAGACTGCGAGCCCCTGGCATGCTGCGGCCATGTATGTCTTTGTAACTGCACCTCTTGGGAACTGGTACCCAACTCATGAAGGAGTTCAGCAAAAATTTAATCTAAACGCAAAGAAAATCTGCTGATGGTCCTTGGGAACATGAAGAGAGCTGTTGGTGAGAAAGAAACAGACGTAAGTCCTACGGATTTGGGGGGGTAACTAATGTCAACAAGTAAAAAGAGAGGCCAGCTTTGATGTGGTGTAAAACACCTGTGGTAAGCAAAACAAAGCCTGTCCTGGGACAAAAAGGGTCACCTGCAGGCTGCAGAGCAGAATGCTGCAGGTGTCATCTTAGAACGTGGCCAATGAGCCGGGCAGTGGTGGCACACGCCTTTAATCCCAGCACTTGGGAGGCAGAGGCAGGTGGATCTTTGCGAGTTCAAGGCCAGCCTGGTCTACAAAGTGAGTCCAGCACAGCTAGGGCTACACAGAGAAACCCTGTCTCGAAAAACAAAAAACAAAAAACGTGGCCAATGACCCTCGAAGAGCTCTTCCATAGCTCTAATCCTATTATAAAGATGGAACAGGGGGTGTTTTTAAATTTATTTTATGTGTATGGGTATCTTTGCCTACATGTACGTCTATGCACCACATGAGTGTCTGGTGCTCTTGGAGACCAGAAGAGGCAGCTAGATTCCCTGAATCTGGAGCAACAGACGGCTGAAAGCCACCATGTGGGTACTGGGACTGGAACCCAGGTCCTCTGGAAGAGCAGCCAGGGCCTTAAACACTGTGCCATCTCTCTGGATCCACGATATATTTCCTTATTCTTTCTCACAACCAACAGCTCCCACTAGTATACAGGTCACATGGATCACAACAACCGTCATCACAAAATGTTCTCAGACTCCCTATACCAGAGGATCTAAAGAAGAGTAAATGTCCAGGAGGGAAGAAGTACAAAGGGAAGCTGAGGGATAAAACCAGAAACAGCAAGGAGTGAAGAGACTTCCAGGCAGGAAGCCAACAGAAGTCAAACAGGTGTTCTAGAAGAAGTGCCACCATCTCAGCACTGTTGGGCTCCATGAGGAGGGGTAGGATGAGGACATGACACCATTCAAATTGGACAGATATTGTCAGGTGTGACAACAAAGTAAAGCCCTGAGATGGGAGGAGCCAGCTAGAAACTATCAGTAAACCTTAGTACTTTACAGATCAGTTACACACACACACACACACACACACACACACACACACACACACACACGTTCATATGTATGCAAGCCTTATGGGTGATGCTCTGCTAGGCACTAAGTAAAGAAAGCATGCTTCATTCTTGACAATGACATTTTATAAATCAGGAGCTGTGTCATCTGTGGTTTGATATCTGTACTTTTGTTTTAATTTAGACCTTTTATCTTCAAGAAAATCTCTATCTGGTTCTGATTTTAAGCATGCTTTACTACTACCGTTTAGTTTGGAAACCAGACTAGCATTTACCGCAACTGACAGCCATTGAAACTCAACTCTGGGATTAATATTACCCTTAGATGGCTATATTTACAAAAGTACTACAAAATTAAATGTACTGTTTATTTAAAAGCTGAATTTAAGACCCTCAAAATGGCTCAACAGGTAGAGACACTTGCCACCAAATCTGATGACCTAAGTTGAATCCCTCGAACACGCAGGACAGACCTGACCCTGGAAAGTTGTCCTCTGATCTCTACAGATCATGTACCTGGCACACATACACACTAATAAATGTATAAGTTAATAAATAAATGTAATAAAAACTGATTTAAAGTAGATTACTAAGAATAATGGACAATTAAGGACATAAATTATCTAAACCAAGACACTGAGCTGCTCAAGAAAATAAAATTAACAGAAGACTTGCGGGAGGGGAATCAAAATCTAAAACCAAACAAAACAAAACGCAGTTGGATGATAAGCCCAATGTCCTTTTGACCCATCATCCCTCACCATCCATGTAAATGACTTTAAGCATCTAAGTCTCCATCTATAACAAACAAATTCCCATCATCTGTGTTAAACCAGAGAGTTTATCACAGTTATTACTGAGGCAAGAACACTCAGCTGTAGGTTTGTGTTTGATAGCGATACAAAGAGAAATGTCAAAGGGCACTGAGAGTGAGAAAAGTGAATAAAGGAAAAAGACAGCTGCTGCCAAGCCTGCCGATCCAAAGTATCCACACAGTAGGAGAGAAGCCATTCCTACAAGCTACCCTGTGACCTGCCCACCACATGCCTGCTGTGTATCGCACACACACACCCACACATACAGATGCATATACAAATAAACAAATAAATGTAAAAAATAAAAAACTTAAAGGCTGGGATGTAGCTCATTGACAGAGAACCTATCTAGTACACATGAGACCCTGGGGTCAATTCCCAGCTGTGTAAATAAGTAAACAATTAATTAAAATTTTAAAGTTTTAAACCAGTTAGTGCTCTGGTTTGCCTTTTGTTGTGACAAACACCATGACCAAAAGTAACTTAGGGGGGAAAGGTATATTTGATTTACATTCCAGGTCACAATCCATTACTGAAGTCAAGGTAGGAACTTAAGCAACAGCTCCCAGCAGACCCATGACAACCACTACTTGCTGACTTGCTCAGCTAGCTGTTTTCATTTCTTTCTTTTTTTAATTTTCTTTCTTTTTTTCTTTTGGTTTTGGCGGAGGAGTTTTTTGTTGTTTTGTTTTTATTTTTGTTCTGAGACAGGGTTTCTCTCAAAAAAGCCCTGGCTGAGCCGGGCGTGGTGGCGCGCACCTTTAATCCCAGCACTCGGGAGGCAGAGGCAGGCAGATCTCTGTGAGTTCAAGGCCAGCTTGGTCTACAAAGTGAGTCCAGGACAGCCAGGGCTATATTACCCAGAGAAACCCTGTCTTGAAAAACCGAAAAAAAAAAAAAAAAAAAGGCCCTGGCTGTCCTGGAACTCGATCTGTAGACCATGCTAGCCTTGAACTCACAAGATCCGACTGCCTCTGCCACCTTAGTGATGGGATTTAAGGCAAGTGCCACCAGCATCCCAGCTTTTTTTTTTTTTTTTTTTTTTTTTTTTTTTTTTTTGCGGGGTTTTTTTTTTTTGCCCGGCTGTCCTGGGCTCACTTTGTAGACCAGGCTGGCCTCGAACTCGCAAAGATCCGCCTGCCTCTGCCTCCCAAGTGCTGGGATTAAAGGCGTGAGCCCCAGCATCCCAGCTTTTAATATTCAAAACTTTTTAAAACTAACCTCACTGCAGTTTTTAAAAGTTTAAAAAGGCTCTTTTTAAAATCATACTCCCAAAAGGTTAATAAACATTCAGAGGAGCAAACTCATTTTAAAACAATGAAAGATGGCCGGGCGTGGTGGCTCACGCCTTTAATCCCAGCACTCGGGAGGCAGAGGCAGGCGATCACTGTGAGTTCGAGGCCAGCCTGGTCTACAAAGTGAGTCCAGGTCAGCCAGAGCTGTTACACAGAGAAACCCTGTCTTGAAAAACCAAAAAAATAAAAAAAGAGTTAGAAGTTATACCCACAGGCATTCATTCAACATTTAAGGGATGGTGCCATCCTGAGGCAGCTGGCATCAAAGCTTGTTTAATCACCCAAAATCACAGCTTTGTTTCTCCATTTAGGCCACAAGGAAAAAATGTCCCACAAAGAAGCAAGTGTTCCCAACTAACATCACAGCTAGATCCCCAAAGTCTGCACTTGAGATGATGTGGATCTTTCATTCACTGTTTCCCCCACATGAATTTCTGGTTTTCTCTACTTTTTTTTTGGGGGGGGGGGTGAATTTAGACTTTCTTCAAATGAAGCATGATATTGGGACATAACCTCAGATATTTAAAATCACTGGTTCATATGAGTTGAACTTTCAGTGATAGTGTTCCATGGAAGAAAATGCATCCCGAATCCATAAGAGAGTAAGTAAATTCAAAGAATTCAGGCAGGAAATCTGCTCACAGAGCAGCCTGTCCCTAGCTACAACTCATAAAACTGGGGTGTAGCATCTTGTCAGGTAAAGTGTTCTAATTTTGACAAGAAGCCAGAACTCAGAAGTCTACAAACAAATTATCATTAGCATAAACTGGGACACAAAGCACAAGGAGTCCTCAAGGCAAAACAGTTTCATGGCTTCAGATCAAAAAGCATAACAGAAAACAGACTGCCTCAGCTAGCTTTCTTATACAGTCCGGACCTGCCTAGGAATAGTGGCACCCACAGTGGGCTGGGCACTCCCACCTCAACCACCAATCAAGACAACCTCTTACAGACATGGCCAAAGGCCAATCTAATCTGGGACATTTCTGGGTCATGGTTCCTTCTCAGGTTGAAAGGAGGTGTGTCAAGCTGACAATAAAAACTAGCACGGTTCGCCGGGCGTGGTGGCGCACGCCTTTAATCCCAGCACTTGGGAGGCAGAGGCAGGCGGATCACTGTGAGTTCGAGACCAGCCTGGTCTACAAAGTGAGTCCAGGACAGCCAAAGCTGTTACACAGTGAAACCCTGTCTCGAAAAAACAAAACAAAACAAAAAAAACTAGCACGGTTACACGTTACCCTTACCCATAATAAACAATGACTTACAGAAACTGAAATTCTGAGTTACTGCTACAAGGGTGCAACTAGCCATGTTTACAAAGATGAATGAACAAATAGCTCATTAAAATGTAAATGTTTCTTAGCAAGTAAAAGAGAAATCATTTCAGTTCT
The DNA here is from genome assembly GCA_907164525.1 of Lophiomys imhausi. Taxonomy (NCBI): domain Eukaryota; kingdom Metazoa; phylum Chordata; class Mammalia; order Rodentia; family Muridae; genus Lophiomys; species Lophiomys imhausi. Next base: position 8,517,215 of record CAJQZJ010032114.1, read on the forward strand.
CTAGGGCACTGTGTTATTTCCCCTATCTCTATGTCTCTGAATCAATGTTGCCATTTCCCTCCTACTCCACGATGAGAAAAGGTACCCCTCTGCTGAGGATCCCTCATACCAAGAGCTCCACCAATGTAACGAATAACAATAAAAATAATAATTTCTAAGGCCAGGACTGATACCAGCCAGTGGCACCTGAATCAGGTGCATGGTATGGAGTAGAAGCAACTGCATCACTGCCTCCCAAAGGACTAGAGCATCCAAAGCGCTCACTGCCACATCACAAATTAAAGTAGCCGGTTTAAAGAACTCACAGGTTCCACCGTTAGGTCAGTGTTACATGAACGAATCCCCTTTAAAAAAAGAAAAAAAATCTATCTGGATGCGACACAACATACTTTAAAGCTCCAAATAATTATTCTTTTAATTTAAGAAATGCAGAGTTATTTTTAAAATCTATAGATAAATTATGTAATGAGTTTGACTTTGGTTAACCCTACACTCATCCAAGTAGCTCATAAAATGGAAAGCAAGATTCAATTCGCTCCATTGTATCCAACCAGACTAACGTGCAAGATCACACACTCATCTTCGTCAGAGCGACTCTGCCAATACCAAAGAACAACAAAGGCAAGTTGAGGAGGCTGCAAAGGCTTAATTCAGCACTTGTCCGCTTTTCCCAGCTTCGCAAAGACCCTCGCAGCGGGGCCTTGCTGGGACCAAGGGACCCTCCGCAACCCGCTGGGCCCTGGGTGCTCAGCTTTTGTCTGGCCCAGGTTGGGAGCCCCGGCCGCCGGGCCTGCCTCCCCGACAACCCCTTCTTCCCTCTGAATCTGTCTCCACACCCATCACTTGCCGATGACTAGTTGTAGTGAGGTTTCCTCTCCTGCAGCCCCTTCCCGCTCGGTGCAATCTCGATTCCTTTCAAAGAGACCCCCACCCCCGGCTGCTTTGCCGTCTCCCAAGCCGGTCTGGGGAGACTCCAGGTCAGGAAGGGGCCCCGGGGTGGGGTCTGAAAGAGACGGGCACACAAAGCCAGGCTTGACCCCACAGCCGCCCCACCTCCCCTCTGCAAAACAGCCAGCGATCAGGACTGGAGCTGGCAGTCGCGCGTCCTGGGTCCTCACCTAGATCCCATCCCAGGGCCGCCCCCTCCCCCAAAAGTGCACCCCAGAGCGGCTGACAGCACCGGCCACCGTAGCCACCTGGACCCTGAGCCCGCCGCCGCCCGGAAAAGGAACAGGGCCCTCGGGTGGACCCCAGTCTGAACATTCTTCGTCTTAAACCCGGTACTTACAGCTCTATTATTCACTACTGTTGCGGCTGCGGACCGGACAGCCACGGCCTACTCCTCCACCCCAATGAGGTTAAGCGCTTGGTGCGGGGATTAAAAAAAAAAAAAAAAAAAAAGTGAGAAGCCAAGTGCGCCTGCGCAGTGCGGCCTCACTGTATCCCTCTTACCGCCACAGACCCGCCTGAACCATAGAGACTGCAAACTCAGCCCAGAGAGGTGGCTTCCTCTCTATGGTAACGCCGGGCGCAGGCGCGGGCTCGAACTGGGGCAGCCCCGGGCGCCTTTGCCCAACTAGGGAATGTTAATTGGCCCTAATGGCGACCCGTAGCATAAAGGTGCTTTAATGAAAAAGGTGACCAACGAGTACTTAAGAAATATTTAGGACCTCTGGGGAGTGGAAGCAAACCTCGAACAAGATTAGGAGAAGGCTGTGGGGTAAAAGAGCTAGTGAGGAGTCGGGAGAGCGTGGACAGATCTTCCAGCCGGAACTTCCTTTGACTGTCGCGGTGTTTGATACTTGAATCCAACAGCGTTTCACTTCTGGGTTACGGCTGCCCGCTATTTATCCGGCGATTTCCGTGAAAGAAATTTACCCCCGCGACTTCCCGTAGCTGGCCGTGCTTTGGGGCTCGCCTTTCCGAGCATGTGCACGAGCGCTGCTACCGGAAGCACAGCTTTTAAAACTATTTTCGCGCTTTAGCGAACCGAGCCGCGAAGTGGAAGCTAGGGCCACTCGGGCGAACTCGTGTCTGTTTCTTTCCTAAATTCCTTCACAGCAGTGCTGCATCGCCCTCCCGCGTGGCCCTCAGAATATATGTGAGGTGTTTGGGCTGTGCATATTGCAGCGCTGCTTTCCAGGAGCTTAAGGACGCCCCGTTTTGCTCCCCAACAATTTGGATTTGAAAGTTTTTCTGTTGAAATTGTACACTAGTGAAAATCACTTTTAAAATGTGGATTGGGGGGCTGGAGAGGTGGCTCAGAGGTTAAGAGCACTGGCTGCTCTTCCAAAGGTCCTGAGTTCAATTCCCAGCAACCACATGGTGGCTCACAACCATCTACATTGAGATCTGGTGCCCGGGCATATATGTAGAGCAAATACTGTATACATAATAAATAAATAAATGTTTTAAAAAAAAAAATGTGGATTGGGCCGGGCGGTGGTGGCGCACGCCTTTAATCCCAGCACTTGGGAGGCAGAGGCAGGTGGATCTTTGCGAGTTCGAGGACAGCCTGGTCTACAAAGTGAGTCCAGGACAGCCAGGGCTACACAAAGAAACCCTGTCTCGAAAAACAAAAAATAAAAATAAAAAATAAAATGTGGATTGGCTCCCTCCATCGCGATTGGGTGTTTATGGGGTCTCTTCCGTCCAGGAATGTGTGTGTATTGGGAGATGTGTGATACTGCCTTCTGGCCGCAGGACTTGGGAAAGATTGGAAAGACTAACAAAAAAATAAAAGTCAAGTGCAGACCTCTCTGTGTGGTGCAGTAAAGGTGAGGACTGGTTTGAAAGAGTAGGATTCACACGCAGGATTCGTGATCGGATACAGAAAAAGTAATAGCTTTAAAATGAATATGCAAGCAAGAAAAGAAACTCCACCGGGTAAAGGATCAAGTGGAAGTGGGTGGTGTGCTGGGAGACAATGTGTGAAGAGTAATCTATAGGAAAGGAAGAGAAGAGAAAACCGAAGTGAGGTTTGATAAGTACAATGGGAAGGGATGTTCTAAATGTGTTAACAAAGTTAAACATTGTAACTAGTTTTTAATTGTATAGTTCAGTGTAGTTACATTGTTATGTAGCCAGCCTCCAGCTTTCTTTTTTGTCATACAAAACAAGCCGTGCACCTGTTAATTCATAATTCTCCAAGTTGCCACTTTTAACTCCAGTTCTCATAACCACCATTCTACTTTCTATGAACTTGAATACTGACTTTGAAAATGGACTCATATAGTCTTGGTCTTGCTGTGACTCGGTCATTTCACATAGCCTAATAGACCCCAGAATTGCCTGTGCATATTGTGGCATGTGTCCAGAGTGCCCTCTCTAAAGCTGAATAATATGTCAATGCCTGTATTTACCACCCGTGCCACTGCCATCATTTGCTCTATACACAATATTGTAAACACCGGTGTCTTTCTGTCTTTAGGATCCTACTTTTAGAGTCCCAGGAGATGGCTCGAGATGACTCTGTGTAAAGAAAAGGCACATTCTGAAAAGTAACCTGAATTTTTTTTTTGGGGGGGGGTTGGTTGGTTGGTTGGTTTTTCAAGACAGGGTTTCTCTGTGTATCCTTGGCTGTCCTTGACTCACTTTGTAGACCAGGCTAGCCTTGAACTCACAGAGATCCTCCTGCCTCTGACTCCCCAGTGCTGGGATTAAAGGTGTGTGCCACCACACCCAACAATTAGATAGCTGTGAACTGCCATGTGAGTGCTGGGATTTGAACCTGGGTCCCTTGGAAGAGCAGCCAGTGCTCTTAACCACTGAGCCATCTCTCCAGCCCATTTTTTGATCTTTTTTTTTTTTTTAAAGATATATTTATTATGTATACAGTGTTCTGTCTGCAGGTATATCTGCAAGCCAGAAGAGGGCACCAGATTTCATTATGGATGGTTGTGAGCCACCATGTGGTTGCTGGGAATTGAACTCATGACCTCTGGAAGAGCAGTCAGTGCTCTTAACTGCTGAGCCATCTCTCCAGCCCAATTTTTTGATCTTTTTAAGACACTATTTCTCTGTCTAACAGAGCCCTGGTTGTCCTGGACTAGCTTTGTAGACCAGACTGGCCTTGAACTGACAGAGATCCTCCTACTTCTACCTCTAGAGAGCTGGGATTAAAGGGGTGTACCACCATGTCCAGCAGATTACCTGAATTCTATCCCCCTCTATGATGGAAGGGGATAACCCAGTCCTGCAAGTTATCCTCTCACTCCCACACAGGCACTATGGCCTATAAACTCAACACATATTAAATAAATAAATGTTTTTAAGGTCACTTTTAATAAAATAGGAAAATTGGAAACCAAATGAAGATATCCACACTTGATTCATATTGTTACCCATACCATAAATGGAGATAGTTACATAGGGAAGAAAAAAATGGTTTTTATTGTCTGCAATGCTGTAGAAGAACAGGATCTCACACTTGAAAGCAAGTGCTCTAAGAGTGAGCTAGCCCCCCCCTCCCAAGCCTCAAGAACTGTTTGCCAAAGTGATAACCAGAAGTCAGGAAGCAAGGTGTATACTTCATTTATACAAAGCATTTGTGGAGGTACAGACCTATACCAGGTACTGTGTGAGTGCTTTCTGTAAATTGTCCATGTCCTTGAGTCCATCAGAGTAACTTGAGACAGTTGTTACTCGTCTCATTTTGCAATGAGATACTCAAGGTTCTGTGTTACAAATAGGCTGAGGGATTCCTACAATGCATTTCTACAAGTGGTTAAGAAAGAACAGTGCCTTAAGAACTGGTCACTCTCAGCACTCGGGAGAGCAGGCCCTGCACCTTGCCTGGGTAGCACACTACAGCTGGTCCTGAATATGGAGGTTGTGGGTGAGCCATCCCTGCATTCTGTCTGCTATGTGATGGTGTTGGCTAGGGAGAGATGCCCTCTCCTCCCTTTTGGCCTCACCACCATTGGCCGACAGGAGATCTGGCCCAGGTGGGGGTCACAAGAGTAGGAAAGCTGTACCTGTCCCTTACATGCTACAGCACTCTGGAGAACAGGCCCCACTTTTCCATAGTAGAACTGGCCCTGCAAGTGGGGGTTGCAGGTCCAGAACCAGGGCTTTGAGTTGACCCACCCCAACATCTATCCCCTGGATGAACTGCTGGAGTGCTAGAGAGATCACTTCCACAACCCAGGACTGCAGGATCTCCATGACACAGGACAGCTATGGCATATCCAAGAGGAGTTCCAGTGAGGTTCTAGTACTGATGGAGTAATGGAAAACAGGGGCCTTGTACCAGACCAAGGAATCATTATAATGAACATTTGCAAGCAGAATGTGTGGACAAAGGGGAATATTGTGGGACATACTAAGATACACTGCAACTTCCATAATGAGCTGTTATTTTTGTATGCTGGGACAGATTGTAAAGGTGGAGGGTGAATCTGAGAGATAGGAGGGAATGGGGTTCATGATGTGAAATTTACAAAATAAAAATTTTTCAATAAAAAAAAACTAATTGCAGGTTTAAAAAAAAAAGAACTGGGTACCCATGGATGCCAATAGGTCACTGCTGAGAGCAAGGATACTGAAAGAAAGCATCCACATATGAGTGACTTTTTTCAGGGTGGGGATATTGTTCTGGGTATCAAATTGAGGGCAAATGCTCATCACTTAAGAGAAGTAGTAAACTGACATGAAAAACTTTATCATCTTTTGGAGGGCTGTTTTGGTTTAGTTTTTGTTTGGGGGTGTTTTGTTTTAAAGAGAGGGCTTCACTGTGTATCTTTGCCTGCCCTGAAACTCGCTCTGTAGACCAGGCTGGCCTCAAACACACAGTGATCCACCTGCCTCTGCCTCCCAAGTGCTGGGAATAAAACTGTGCACCGTCACCACCTGGCTTGGTTTTTTTTGTTGTTGTTTTATTGTTCTTGTCTTTTAATATGGATGTGTGTCTATTCTGTGTTTGGGTGCCTGTAGAGGTCAGAATGAATTGTTGGATCCCTTGGAGCTGAAGTTACAGGCGGTTGTGAGCGGATGGGCATGGGTGCTGGGAACAGAACTCAGTCCCCACCCTAGAGCCTTAGGTCTTCACTACCAAGCCATCTCTCAGCCCCTTCACTGTCTTACGACTGGTGTGCAGAGAGGCTCAGTACAGCAAAACTGCATCTGCCAAACCCCTAGAACAAACCAGGACTTGATTACAAAAGTCTTGCCTTTAACAAATCAAGGTGTTTGATAGATTTCTTAACTTTTGCTAGGTAAGAATAGCTTTTTACATCATAGAGAAATTAACTTCTCAGCACTACATGTTTCATTTGTACTCTTTCTGAGAGCACTTAGGAGGTGGAAAAAAAAATCAAGAGCTTCAGAATTCCCACCCTACTTTGTCCTCTTGAGAGATGGGTGCTAAATAATAGTTGTCTCAAAAAAATTTTATTGTTGCGGGGCGTGGTGGCGCACGCCTTTAATCCCAGCACTTGGGAGGCAGAGGCAGGTGGATCTCTGTGAATTCGAGGCCAGCCTGGTCTGCAAAGTGAGTCCAGGACGACCAGAGATACAAAGAGAAACCCTGTCTCGAAAAACCAAAAAAAAAAATTATTGTTGCTTTGAAGTACAAATATTCAACCTCCTCACAAAAAGACTCCAGTGTTTACAGAGAACTCACATGAACGTCCGTATTCTTAAATTCAGCTCGGACTACTTAAACCAAGTACAAGGTAAATGTTATATACAGCAGTGCAGGCAATTTTTCCTGAATATATTCAGTCGTACTTGGTGAAAGTGCAGTCCAGTCACAGCAGACTCCAACATTTAGAAGATAGCAGTAACTAACATGGGACAATGACCAAGAACACGAGCAACTATGGAGTATATCTGCCTGGATGAGCTATGTGTGCTGCAGAGGGGGAAGGGGCCCCAGCCCTCTGGGGGAGCCCAGAAGATCTTATGTGAATCCCAGATGGTCAACATTGAACTCTTTATTGGTGTTGGACTGTTTAGTCTTGCTTGGATTTGATCGTGACTGTGTCCTGGTTCTCCCCTCTAAGAATAAGAAAATATTTACTTATTTTGATTTTATGGTGTACACAGTTGAAAGACTTTGAAGTTTTAGAGTTTTTACACTATGGCTATTTTAGAAAGACGATGATCATTTTAAAGAGACTGGATTTTTTTTTCTCGAGACAGGGTTTCTCCGTGTAATAGCCCTAGCTGTCCTGGACTCTGCTTTGTAGACCAAACTGGCCTATGAACTCAGAGAGATTCTGCCTCCCAAGTGCTGGGATTAAAGGCGTGTACCACTACACCCGACTTTTCAGCCTGCTATTTTATAGCACCCAAGACCACCTCCCCAGGAGTGGCATTGCCCACAATGGGTTGGGCCTTCCCACATCAATCATCAATCAAGAAAATGACCCACAGATTGCCTCCAGGCCGATCTTATGAAAGCATTTTCTCAGATAAGTATCCCTCTTCCCAAATATGTTTAGGTTTGTGTCAAGTTGGCAAAAAACAAAAACAAAAAATAGTATCAGCATAGGGACCAATTGGATTCTGTCCACCTTCAAAGTTCCCTAATTGTCTCTTCAAGCATTTGGCTGCCAGATTTACTGAGAAACGATTCCTGAAACATTCCATTTATCCATTTGAAGTATCTAACTCAGGAGTCTAAAACAGTCAAAGACTTGTGAAGCCATCATAATATGTTTTTAAAAACATTTCCATCATCCCAAAAAAGAATCTCTTCTATATAGTGGGTGGTAATGATAATACCTGTGTGGGTTCCTAAGTTGTAATGAGGTGTCACTCTGCTGGAAGATGTTACAATGAGAGCAAGGAGCACATAAGAACTTTTTATACTGTTGCGTAAAACTGCTGGAAAAAGCAAAGCTTTTTTTAGTCAGGTGCAGTGATACATTCCTGTAATCCCAGCACTTTGGGGATGAGGCAGCAAGATCAGAAGCTCAAGGCAATCCTTAGCCACAAAGTTCAAGACCAACATGAGCTACTTGAAATCTCTCTTAAAGCAAAACAAAACAAAAACAAACAAGAAACAAAAAATTGTAAATCCTCTCCTAGTTTTATTTGTTATGATAAATTATCTTGATAAAAAGCAACTTTAGCCTGGCGGTGGTGGCGCACGCCTTTAATCCCAGCACTTGGGAGGCAGAGGCAGGCGGATCTCTGTGAGTTCGAGGCCAGCCTGGTCTACAAAGTGAGTCCAGGACAGCCAGGGCTACACAGAGAAACCTTATCTTGAAAAAAGGAAAAAAAGAAAAATAAAGCAACTTTAAGGCTACAATCCTTCATAGCAGAGAGGTAGACAGGAACTTAAAACAGCTAGTCACCTCATATCACAGCCAAGAGCAGAAATGACCCACGTGTTTACTCCCTTCTACACTTACACAGCTCTGTATCTGTCTTAGTTACTTTTCTGTTGCTATGGGTAAGACACCAGGACCAAGGCAATTTATAAAAGGAAGTATTTGTTTGAGGTTTACAGATTTAGAAGGTTGGAATCCTTGACCATCACGGCAGGGAGCATGTCATCAGGCAGTGGAGCAACAGCTGAGAGCTCACATCCTGAGACACAGCTACAAGGTAGAGAGAGACACTAGGAATGACATAAGTCTTTTTTTTTTTTTTTTTTTTTTTTTTTGGTTTTTCGAGACAGGGTTTCTCTGTGTATCCTTGGCTGTCCTGGACTCACTTTGTAGACCAGGCTGGCCTCGAGACATAAGTCTTTTAAGACCTCAAACCCTACTGACACATCTCCAGCAAGGCCATACTTCCTAATTCTTCCCAATATTTCCACCAACTAAGGACTAATTATTCAAACATATGAGTTTATGGGAGCCATTCTCATTCAAATCATCACAGTACTTAAACCTAGGGAACAGCACCACCCGTGGTGGGTACTTCCTCCTACTCTAATTAACACAACCGAAGCAATCCCCAACAGACATGCCCCACAGCCACGCCCTTCTAGATAACCGCTCTTTGAGACCTCTCCCCAGGGGACTCTATATGATGTCAAGCTGTCAAAGATACCATGGTAAAGCTTTTGTAAAAAAATAGAATACAGCCGGGTGTTGGTGGCGCACGCCTTTAATTCCAGCACTTGGGAGGCAGAGGTAGGCGGATCTCTGTGAGTTCGAGGCCAGCCTGGTCTACAAAGTGAGTCTAGGACAGCCAGAGCTGTTATATAGAGAAACCCTGTCTCGAAAAACCAAAAAAAAAAAAAAAAAAAAAGAATACAAGGAGGTGGTGGTGCACGCCTTTAATCCTAGCACTTGGGAGGCGGATCTCTGTGAGTTCGAGGCCAGCCTGGTCTACAAAGCAAGTCCAGGACAGCCAGAGCTGTTATACAGAGAAACCCTGTCTCGAGAAACCAAATCCAAAAACAAAACAAAAAAAGTACACAGACTTAAATTTTAATTTACAAAAACATTAGTAAATTATTATTAGTAGTAGTAGTCACTCCATATCTCTCCCAGCTTGATAGTACTCAGTAACTAGTCATCTTTTTTGTCTCTGGAATCAGCCTATAGAACTTCATTTAAAAAAATTTACGAGCCGGGCGTTGGTGGCGCACGCCTTTAATCCCAGCACTTGGGAGGCAGAGGTAGGCGGATCTCTGTGAGTTCGAGGCCAGCCTGGTCTACAAAGTGAGTCTAGGACAGCCAGAGCTGTTATAGAGAGAAACCCTGTCTCAAAAAACCAAAAAAAAAAAAAAAAAAAAAATTTACGAGGCCAGCCTGGTCTACAAAGCGAGTCCAGGACAGCCAGAGCTGTTAAACAGAGAAACCCTGTCTCGAAAAAACCAAAAAAAAAAAAAAATTTATTTTTATTTTATTTTATGTACATTGGTCTTTTGACTGAATGTTTGTGTGAGGATATCAGATCCACTGGAACAGGAGTTACAGACAGTTGTGAGCTGTCTTATGGGTTCTGGGAATTGAACCTGGGTCCTCTGGAAGAGCAGCCAATGCTCTTAACCACTGAGCCATCTCTCCAACCCCAACCTTCATTATTATTAATTTTTGTTTGTTTGTTTGTCTGTTTGTTTGTTTTTCGAGACAGGGTTTCTCTGTGTAGCCCTGACTGTCCTGGAACTCACTTTGTAGACCAGGCTGGCCTTGAACTCACAGAGATCCGCCTGCCTCTGCCTCCCGAGTGCTGGGATTAAAGGTGTGTGCCACCACCTCCCGTCCCGACCTTGATTATTTTTTTATTGTCAGACAAAACACTATATGTATACATGTCACATATTCTTTGCCCCTTCACTGATCCAAGAACACCAGAGTAACATCAGATCATTTCTGCTTCTGAGCTGTTGTGAATACTGCTGCTTTGAACATTATATTACATTATATAAATGTTTTCAGATTGTTTTTATTTTATGCGTATGAGTGTTCTGCCCACATGTATGTATCTGTACTATGTATGTATAGTACCTTTGGAGACCAGAAGAGGAGTCAGATCCCCTGAAACTGGAGTGACAGATGGTTGTGAGCCATCATATGGGTGTTGGAATCAAACCTGGGTCCTCTAGAAGAACAGCCAGTGCTCTTACCGACTGAGCCATTGTCTCCAGCCCAGTGTTTACAGCTTTCTTGCTAGATCACAGAGCACCTACCTTCTTAACTTTTGCAGGGATGATTTGATTGTGGACTAAAGGCTCTGTCTTGTATTCTCACAAGCAATAGCTAGGGGCTTCAATCCCCACTTCCCTCTGGTTTTTTGTTTGTTTGATTTTTCAAGACAGGGTTTCTCTGTGTAGCCCTGGCTGTCCTGGAACTTGATCTATAGACTAGGCTGGCCTCAAACTCAGAGATTTGCCCACCTCTGCCTCCCCAGTGCCGGGATCAAAGGCATGCACCATCACATCTGGGAATTTTCTTTCTTTCTTTTTTTTTTTAATGTTTACACTTATGGGGCCAGAGAGAAAGGTGCTGGCCACCAATCTGATGACCTGAGTTCAATCCTCAGATACCACATGATGGAAGGAGAGAAGTGTACCCTGCCAGTTATCTTCTGGCCTCTACTCACTTGTCAATGGCCCAGGCCTACACACTAAGTGAACGAATGTTTAAAATTTCTTTTTGAAAAAAACTTATGTCCATGTTCTTCATTTTATTCCACAAACATATTTTTAGAGTTGTCTATGAAGAAGTTAATGGTATATTTTTTTTGTACTATACCCTAACAGAGGGTCATTAAGTTGGAAGATTTTTTTTTCTTCATATGATTCAGTGAGAAAGTTTCTCCCAGACTAGGTTAACCTAAATACTTCAGTAATAGGTACTAACGTCTAATTATCTAGCCTTACCCCAACCTCCTTAATAATCTAGAGTAGAGGCTCAGTGAAAACTATTTTGTGCCCACAGAAGTTAAAATTCAGGGAGAGCAGCAGAGATAGACTGCTGATGACTAGGTTGTGGCCCATATGCAGTCTAAGTTTTCATCACTTGCAGGACAGAAAGCATCTTTGCCTGAGAAGTTATGAGCCTGTAGAAATACCAGCAGAGGTGGGGCACGTCATTGCCAGTGATGAAACAGGAGATTGCAAACCAGTTTGCTAAATCCCATCCATAGCCACACCCTGGAGAGCCATGGCTCTCATTACTTGACTTACCTAGCAATCACCACCTCTGAACAAGACAGTAAAGAGACCGTTTCCTAGGCCAGCAGATTCATTAGACATTTAAGTAGCTGTGACCTGAGTGTTGAAAGTGCTCCCATCAATCACAGTGCACTGAGCCATCCTCTTTCGGCCTAGGCGCTATACCAAGGCCACTTCATCTTTAATGGAGATGACATCTCTGCTTTTTACATTGTCACAACTAGTGAAACCAGTATTACGAACCCCACATCTTGGTAACAAAGTCATTCTGAAAGAGTTCTTTTGTAAAAAGTGTGATGAATTCAGTTGGCTCCACAGGGGTGGGTGGGTGTGGGGGAGGGTGGGTGGGTGTGCTCGAACTCGTTTGTGTCCCCAAAGATGGAACACAGAGCTTTGTGAATGCTGGACAAGCACTGTATCACAAGGCTTCATATCCAGCCCCTGAAAAAAGATCTTTAAAATTACCTGTTACCTGGCATGTGAAACACAACCTTCCAGATGCTTTAAAGGCCATCCTTTATATCTAGGAAGGAATAAAAACAGCACCAGAAAATAAATCTGGGGGATTTCCTTTTGAATTGCTGTCAGTGAAGACTCCCCAGTAACACTGGTCCCGACAGTTTGCAAATGCACACTTATACAAATGACCAACTCCTGAGGGTAAATATGTATCTTTTAGAAGGGGGGGTGGAATAGGCTGAAGAATATAGCTCAGTGAGCCCTGGGTTTGATCAGAGTACAACATCATTTGGGTATAGCGGTACCAGCCTGTAACATCAGCACTCTGGAAGTAGATGCATAATCAGGAACTTAAGGTCATCTTCAGTTACAAAATGAGTTTGGGGCTGGAGAGATGGCTCAGCGGTTAAGAGCACTGACTGCTCTTCCAGAGGTCATGAGTTCAATTCCCAGCAACCACATGGTGGCTCACAACCATCCATAATGAAAATCTGGTGCCCTCTACTGGCCTGCAGATAAACCTGTGAACAGAACACTGTATACATAATAAATAAATCTTTAAAAAAAAAAAAAAACAAAATGAGTTTGAAGCTAGCCTAGGATACATGAAACTGTCTGTAAACTAGGAGGAGAAAGAGAGGAGGAGTGAGAAAGAGAAGGAGAGAGAGAGAGTGCCTTAGTCAGTGCTCTATTGCTGTGAAAAGACAGCATGACCATAACAGCTCTTATAAAGGAAACCATTTAATTGTGGCTGGTTTACAATTCAGAGGTTTAGTCCATTATCATCATGGCAGGAAACATGGCGGCATGTAGGCAGACTTGGTGCTGGAGAAGCTGAGAGTTCTACACCCAGATCTGCAGGGCAGCAGGAAGAGAGAGACACTGAGCCTGGCTTGGGCTTCTGTAACCCCAAAGTTACAGACACACTAGTGACACACTTCCACCAACAAGGCCACACCTCCTAATGCCATGCCCTAAGCATTCAATCATATGACCTTATGGAGCTATTCCGTTTCAAACCACACAAAGGGGAAGGAAAGGGAAGGAAAAGAAGAAAAAAATTCATTTATCTCACAGTTCTGAAATCTGAAAATCCAAGACCCAGTATCCCCATACATTCAGCCTCTGGTGGGCACTCCCTTCTGTATTACATAGCACCATGGTGGGAATCCAAGGGAGAAGGTGAGGTCCTGTGATGAGAGGTGAAGCCAGAAAGCAATCTTCTGGTTTACTCTTTTTTTTTTTTTGGTTTTTCAAGACAAGGTTTCTCTGTGTAATAGCCCTGGCTGTCCTGGACTTGCTTTATAGACCAGGTTGGCCTCAAACTTACAGAGATCTGCCTGCCTCTGCCTCTCGAGTGCTGGGATTAAAAGCGTGCACCTCCACACCCAGCTAGATTTACTCTATTTTAACAAATCACTTTTTAAAAAATGTTTATTCACTACTTCAAGCCACATCTCCATCACAGTGTCCCCCCTCCACCCCTCCCAGTCCCACCCTCCCAGCCTCCCATCCTACTCCTCCACAGTGGGGTTCCCCACACATCAACACATCAGTCCCCCACCCCAGTTCAGCAGTCACATGAGGGTTAACAGCCTCCTCATATACTGGGGGCCTACATGGCAACACCACTAGGGCAAAGTGTCTCATCAACAACAATTCACTTTCAAAAGAATTAACCAGGGTCCCACAAGAAGTACATGAATCCACTTCTGGAGCAACATTTCCCATTCCCTAACCACCTCCCATGAGGTTGTGTCTCTTGCAAGTTCCACCACCTCAGCAACACACTGGAGACCAGGCTACCAGAACTCAAACCTATGGAGAACAGACAACACCCAAGTCACACCTGGCCTTGCAAAGGCAGAGAACGTTTGAGGCATTCAAAACCAAATGACATGTGTTTTCATTTCTGCATTACCTATTAGCTTCTCCTTTACCAAAATTTAACCTGTGCACAACTCAAAAGACATTTTTTTTATATCCAGAGGAAGTGTTTAGTAGAGGGAAAAAGAAAAAAAAAAACAAGTTTCTAGATTACAAAAGGGTTACAGTGGTAGAGATGTGTGAGGATGTTATACAAACAACACAAAGGGGGCTCTTAGCAAGTGTGTCTCAAGAAAGCTGAGTGTGATGATTTGAATAGGTTTGGCCCATGGGGAGTGGTACTATTAGGAGGTGTGGCCTTATTAGAATAAGTGTACAGGTGGTCTTTGAGGTCTCCTATTCTCAAGCTAACCTGGTGTGGCACATAGTCTCATTCTGCTGCCTTCAAATCAAGATGTAGACCTCTCAGCTCCTTCTCCACCATCATGTCTGCCTGCATGCTGCCATGTTCTTCACCATGACAATAACAGACCAAACCTCTGAAACTGCAAGCCAGCTCCAATTAGATGTTTTCCTTTATAAGAGTTGCTGTGGTCATGGTGTCTCTTCACAGCAACGAAACCCTGAGACACTGAGGAGGTAAAGAAAGGCAATGTCCTTAAACACACACACAAGAAATGGGGCTGGCAAGATGGCCCAGTGGGTAAAAGTGTGCAGGGAAACCTCAACCTCAGTTTGAGCTCCAGAACCTACAAAAAGGTGTCGAGAAATGAGCCCACAAAGCTGCCCTCTGACCTTCCTGTACCCTGGTGTGCACTCCCAGGTGCACTCCCAGAGACACAGTGCCCGAGCACACACAGCAATATTAAATGTAAAAAGGTGAGCGACAGCAGAATGATGGGCAGCTAGAGGACTCAGTGAGTAAAAGTGTTTGCTGCCAAGGCTGATGCCAGAAGTTCTGTCCCTGAGACTCCCGTGGTGAAAGGAAAGACCCGACATTTGCAAGTTTCCCTCTGACCTCCAAATGTACCTAGTAATGATCACAAGTGTATGTGTGAGTGTGTTTGTGTGTGTGTGTGTGTGTGTGTATACTTGCATGTGCAAACTCATGCCCACATACAAAATTAATAAACATAACAACAAAAGTAACACAAAAGCAGGGTGTGGTGGCGCACGCCTTTAATCCCAGCACACGGGAGGCAGAGGCAGGTGGATCTCTGTGAGTTCCATGTCAGCCTGGTCAATAAAGTGAGTCCAGGACAACCAGGACTATTACACAGAAAAATCCTGTCTCAAAAAACAAAAGTACACACACACACACACACAAACCCATTATAACATGATGTAAACTACAACAATGAAATTTAGATCACGTCTCATTTGAAATAAGCTTTTTTGCTGGGTGTGGTGGAGTACACCTTTGATCCTAGCACTTAAGAGACAGAGTCAGGGGCTGGAGAGATGGCTCAGCAGTTAAGAGCACTGGCTGCTCTTCCAGAGGTCATGAGTTCAATTCCCAGCAACCACATGGTGGCTCACAACCATCCATAATGAAATCTGGTGCCCTCTTCTGGCCTGCAGATATACCTGCAGACAGGACACTGTATACATAATAAATAAATCTAAAAAAAAAAAAAAGAGACAGTCAGGCAGATCTCTCTCTCTCTCTCTCTCTCTCTCTCTCTCTCTCTCTCTCTCTCTGTGTGTGTGTGTGTGTGTGTGTGTGTGTAAGTTTCAGGCCAGCCTGATCTATGTAGCCAGTTCTAGGCCAGTCAGGACTACACAGAGAGATCCTATTGAGACTCTATCTTCCGAGAGAGAGAGAGAGAGAGAGAGAGAGAGAGAGGGAGAGAGGGAGAGAGGGAGGGAGGGAGGAAGGGAGGAAGGAAGGAAGGAAAGAAGGGGGCTATTCACTCTAATACATTTCTAGTACCCCTTATTCTTCCCACTCTGACACCATCACTTAGAGTTATAAAATACTGTGTTTGCTATATGGACCCACCACACGCACACACAGTTTTCAGGGTCACTTACATACAACAAAGTGAGGAAAATTAAACTGTTCCTGCTTTGACAAAAATGACAGAACTGAGGATGGCACTCAATAGTCATGCCCTTGCCTAGCATGCACAAGGGTCTGGGTTTATTCTAGACCAAACCAAGGAAATGGAGTGTGCTCTGATTTCATTTCCTGTCGCTGTGATAAAATACAACAGCAAAAGCAACTTGAAGGGAGAAAGGGCCCATTAGCTTCTAATTCCAGGTTACAGTCTATCATTTTGGGGAAATCAAGGCAAGAAATTGAAGCACCTAGTGTCATCCACAGGTGGGAACAGAGAGAGAATGAATGTGTGCTTACTTGTGCTCAGTTTACTTTCTTTATTTTTTATACACCCCAGGACCCAAGTTCACGGTCTGTGCTAGTCTGAATAGGTATGGCCCCATAGACTCATGTGTTTGAAAGCTTGGCTCATAGGGAGTGGCACTATTAGAAGTTGCTGCCTTGTTGGAGTATGTGTGGCCTTGTTGGAGGAAATATGTCACTGAAGAGGCAGGCTTTGAGGTGTCCTATGCTCAGGCTACACTCAGTGTGACATACAGTCTCCTGCTGCCTGTAGATGAAGATGTGGAACTTTCAGCTCCTCCAGCACCATGTCCGCCTGTGTGCTACCATGTTTCCCACCATGATGTTAATGGACTAAACCTCTGAATTAAGTCATCTCCAATTAAATGTTTTCCTTATAAAAGTTGCCATGGTCATGGTGTCTCTTCACAGCAAATGAAATCCTAACTAAGACAGGTGCAACCTACAATCGGCAGGTCTTGCCATTTCCGCTAACGTAGTCAGGACAATATCCCACAGACAGACATGCCTACCACACAGGCCTTTAGTATAACTCTCTTCCTGGGTGATAGATAACCTTGTGCTGAGTGGACGACCAAAACCCACCATCACAGAAGGGGGACACAGTTTCCTCTCTGTGTTTGTTCACTTAATGTTGAAGAGATAACAACTCCCACTCTCAATGGCTGGAGAAGTGGCTCAGCAGTCGACAGCACGAGCTGCTCTTGCAGTGGACACAAGTTCAGTTCCCAGCACATCAGGCAGCTTGCAAACACCTGTAACTTCAGCTCCATCCAAGGAATCCAACGCCCTCTCCTGGCTTCCTTTGGCAACTGCACACCTGTGGCATATGCTCATAAAGACACCCACACTACACATAACTGAAAATAATAAATCATAAAAAGAGATAATTCCAACCCTCTGTTGCAAAGCTGGGGGACTTTTGCTTGGTTCCATGCTTGCATTTTACACTTCTCTTTTTGTTTCTGTCGCATTCATTCTATCAAGCGGGAGTCTCCCCCTATACCAGCTTGCAGTTGAAACCTTACACGGCAGAGAATATAAGAATGATTATCTCTTTAAGGAGATGATGTACCATTCCTTTCCAGAAACATTGCTTTCCACACGACTGCTCCAGAACCATCATGAGAGCCTGATAGTGTAAATTTTATATAATTGTATTTGTTTCTCAGTTTTTCTCTTAACCCAGCTAGCACCCAAATAATTGAAACTCTATTGTAGGGGGTTAGATAAATTATATTTAGAAAATATATAGGGGTTTCTAATACTGTCTCTTAATTCGGGGCATGAAGAGCATTATCAGCATGTGGACTAAAAACAGGAAACAAACAGGAGACTTAATAGACTGAAAAACAAGGTTGAAGTCAGGAAAAACAGGAAATACTCAATAGACTGAAAAACAAAGTTGAAGTCAGGAAAACAGGAAAGACTTAATGGACTTGAAGAAACAAAGTATCTGGCCTGACATTGTTTTCAGCTGCTAAGTGGGCGGAGCCCAAATTAAGATGAAACAGAGTTCCTCCTATTTAAGGACAGTGCATGGAGCCCAGAAAAGGAGAGAGGCCCCTGATGCTAGAGAGCTCCTAGAGTCCTGCTGAAAAAAGGGCTGGCCATTGATGGCTGGCTCTCTCCTTGAAGCAGAAAGAAGCTGGTGAGCAAAGAAAGCCTGAGCAAGACACCAAAAGGCCAAGGACTAAACCCTGTGGCTCAGCTTTTGCCTAGAGGGGTTTGATCTGTCCGAACAGTGGCCTAAAAGAAATTGTGCCTGGCTTTAAGGACTGAGGCAGAGCAGCTGAGTTCCTGATTCAAAAGAAGTAAATTGGCCTGCAGATGGCTGGGGTCTCCCACAGAGAAGAAAGCATGAAGCCTTATTTAAGGTGAGACTGCAATAACCAACTTACCCTGACGAACCTGCATCTGAGAGATCCAGAAAAAGGACTGCTAAGTGCGTTAAAGAATCTACAACAAAGACTGTGTTCCTGACGACTGAGGACCTGCCCCAGAGACTGTATCATTCTAAAAGGTTAGAAAAATAATTATCAATAGGTTTAGTGGATAGGTTAAAGGGGTTGTAGGAATTTATAGGATTAATAGTTTTTTGTTTTTTTTTTTTGGTTTTTCGAGACAGGGTTTCTCTGTGTATCCTTGGCTGTCCTGGACTCACTTTGTAGACCAGGCTGGTCTCGAACTCACAAAGATCCGCCTGCCTCTGCCTCCCAAGTGCTGGGATTAAAGGCGTGCGCCACCACCGCCCGGCTAGGATTAATAGTTAAGAAATTGTTGGTGTTTGTTATAAGTGAATTTAGTAATAAATAAATAAATAAGAGTTACATAATAATTTAAAAGTTCAGTTACACTCTATTATATTATTTGTTAGAAAAGCTTTTTTTTTTTTTTTTTTTGAGACAGGGTTTCTCTGTGTAAGAGCCCTGGCTGTCCGTCCTGGACTCACTTTGTAGACCAGGCTGGCCTTGAACTCACAGAGCTTCGTCCACCTCTGCCTCCCTTGTGCTGGGATTAAAGGTGTGTGCCACCACACCTGGTTTAGACAAACTTTACAACAGTCTTGAGCAGTTTTAATCTGTTCTTAATCCTCTATGCTAGTCTGACTCCCTCTTTGCCAAAATCCCCGATTTACTGGCTTTTCAGTGCTTTCTCTGCTCTAGCTGCTCCCTCCTCATCTTTTCTGGACCTCTGCCCCTGGTGGAATTCCCTACTTCTCTAACTCCTGCTCCCCTGGAGGACAGGAAGTACAGCCCTATTATCTCCCCTGCTCAGTGACTGGCCGTAAGCTGCTTTATTGGCATATGGGGGCAACTGGGAAGCAGTGTTTACACCACATTGATATAGGTAGGACATTCTCAGAACAAGGATTGCAACCAGATATGGGAGGTACAGAAACCACCATTTGAATCACAGAATAACTTCATGCTTACAAGGGTCTGTTGAGTCTGTCAGCTTTCCTGACTCAGAAATGTGTCATTTCTTTTTCTTCTCTTCTTTATCTTCTCAACACTGGCCAGAGCCTAAGTACGCTATCTATGAGTACTTTGAACTTTATTTCTCAAAAGCTCCCTATCCATCACGTGCCTGCCTTCTATGCAGGCTAACTCAAAAGTCATGGCTTTCTCTCTTCCTCATCTCCATCTTTTTTCCTCTGGGCAGCTGCCAAAGCTTACAGCTTGCACCTCCTGGGATTTTCTGTGAAATTCAAAGAAAACTGTCTTCAAACTTAAAAAGAGAGAAAAAAGGAAAAGAAAAGAAAGATTAAATAGTGCTTTGAAGCCGGGCGGTGGTGGCGCACGCCTTTAATCCCAGCACTCGGGAGGCAGAGGCAGGTGGATCTTTGTGAGTTCGAGGCCAGCCTGGTCTACAAAGTGAGTCCAGGACAGCCAGGGTTACACAGAGAAACCCTGTCTCGAAAAAACGAAAACAAAAAACAAAAAAAAACAAAAAAACAAAAATAGTGCTTTGAGAAATGAAAAGGAAGCCTGGCATCGTGGTACATACCTTTAATCTCAGCACTTGTAAGGCTGAAGCAGGCAAATATCTTCATAAATTCAAGGCCAACCTGATCTACATAGTGAGTTCTAGGCCAGCTAGGACTACACAGTGAAATACTGTCTCAATCTTTTAAAGTGATTCCTAGATTTGTATTTAACATAATTGCTGTAGAGGGAATCTCTTATGTATTGTATGGATGTAGCAGCTGTCCATAAAAGACCTATGGCCTATAGGAAAAGTTAGTTAGGAGGTGGAACACCAGGGAGGAAGAGAGGATTCTGGGAAGTGCCAGGCACAGATTTGCCCCAGAAGATGTGAACAGGAGAGGCTGAGCACAGGTAAGCAGCCATGTGGCAGAACTTAGACTAGAACAAGTGGGTTATTTAAAGTTATTAACTAGCAGGGAATGAGCCTAGCTGTATAGCCTTGGTATCTGTAAATGTATTTTGAGTCTCATGAGTCTTTATTCCCGGAGCTTGGGGTCAGAAGGAAAAACACCCACCTGTTATAATTTCCTACCTGGTGCTTCTTTCTTTGTTTCTTTCTTTCTTCTTTCCTTTTTGGCTTTTTCAGACAGGGTTTCTCTGTGTAATAGCCCGCCCTGACTGTCCTGGACTCTATTTGTGGACCAGGCTGGCCTGGATCCGCTTGCCTCTGCCTTCAGAGTGCTGGAATTAGAGGTGTGTGCCACCAAGTTCGACCTGTTACCTAGTGTTTCTTGATTGATTCCTGCTGGGAACTGAACCCAGAGCCTCATGTGCTAAGCAGAAGCCTTCTGCAGAGTTACACCCCTTATCCTCAGGTTTACTTATTTCAGTTTTCTTATTCATTAATGGAATTCTTTTTTTTTTCTCTTTTGTTTTTTTTTTTTTTTTTTTTGAAACAGGGTCTCTCTGTGTAGCCCTGGCTGTCCTGGACTCACTTTTGTAGACCAGGCTGGCCTTGAACTCAGAGATCCACCTGCCTCTGCCTCCTGAGCGCTGGGATTAAAGGCCTGTGCCACCATGCCCAGCAAATGGAATTCTTTTGTCTTCTCTGTTTTCAATATCAAAAGTCATTGTTTTTCTCTTTGGAAACTCAACTTCTGTTTGTACCACCTTTGCTAGTTCTGTTGCTTTTTCTCATTTTTAAAAGTAAATCAGAGTGTAGGCAGCGTGGAGCCTGCCTCTTGCTGGTTTGTTCACAGACCTTAAATGAATCTTCAGTGTGCATGGTGTGGAGATGCATGTGCCCCAGCCCACATGGGAGGGTCAGAGGACAGCTCTGTAGAGAAGAGTCTCGCTCCACCTTCATGTGGAATTGGACTTAGTCAGCCAGGCTTTCATGGTGAGCACCTTTACCTGCCAAACCATCACACCAGCCCTGGGTTGATTTTTATCAATTCCCCAAATTGGCCTTTTTCCATGAGTGAAGTAATCGCATCACTACCCAGTGATGTCCTCAGGCTTGTGTCTTTATCTTCTACCACAAAGCATTGTTATTCTAAGTTACCCAAGATTGGGCATTCTCCCTGTAAACTCTAGTATTTACCCTTCCCATGTTGCCTGCTTCTTTTCTTGGATTCAAACACCATGGGAATCAAACCGATTTCAGTTGCTTCCAACATGTAATTTCTGAGTAGAACAGGTAGTAGCTAATTCTTGAAACAATCAGGTTTGGTACCTCTGACCCAAAGGAACTTAATACTTTTTTGTTGGTTTTTGAGACAGTTTCTCTGTGTAGCCCTGGCTGTCCTGGACTCACTTTGTAGACCAGGCTGGCCTTGAACTCACAGAGATCTGCCTATTTCTGCCTCGCAGGAGCTGGGATCAAAAGCATGCACCACCATGTCTGGCTAATACTTTATATATATGTAATATGTTGTAACAATATTAACAATATCAGCCGGGCAGTGGTGGCGCACGCCTTTAATCCCAGCACTTGGGAGGCAGAGGCAGGCAGATCTTTGCGAGTTCGAGGCCAGCCTGGTCTACAAATTGAGTCCAGGACAGCCAGGGCTATACAGAGAAACCCTGTCTCGAAAAACCAAAAAAAAAAAATATATTAACAATATCTAATATATACATATATGTATATATGTAAAATAAATGAGATGCTACTACTGTAACAAATTATGAGAGCAGAGTGGACAGAAAGGAAGCTGAAAGCATTACCCTTCAGAATAAGCTTTATTAAGAGACAGAACCTAGGGTTGGAGAGATGGTTCAGCAGTTAAGAGCACTCACTGTTCTTCCAAAGGATCCAGGTTCAAATCCCAGCACCTACAAGGCAGTTCTAAACTGTTTGTAATGGCCAGGGGTGGTGGCATACGCCTTGATCCCAATACTCAGGAGGCAGAGGCAGGTGGATCTCTGCGAGTTCAAAACCAGCCAGGTCTACAAAGTGAGTCCAGGACAGCCAGGGCTACACAGAGAAACCCTGTCTCGAAAAACCAAAAATAACAACAACAACACAAACCCTATGCATGAGGGTTTTTTTTTTTGGGGGGGGGTTGAGGGGAGGTTGGTTGTTGTTTTGGTTTTTTGAGACAGGGTTTCTCTGGGTAGCCTTGGCTGTCCTGGACTCACTTTGTAAACAAGACTGGCCTTGAACCCGGAGATCTGACTACCACTGCCTTCAGAGTGCTGGGGTTAAAGGCATGTGATACCACTCCTAGCACTTACAGACAGCTGTGAACTGCCGTGTGGGTGCTGATATTTGAACTCAAATCCTTTGGAAGAGCAACCAGTACTCTTAACAACTGAGCCATTTCTCCAGCCCCTAGGCATTAGTTTATTAAGAGAGACAGTTTAAATAAAGGAGGGAGAGAGATTGCCACCACAGACAACATGGTGGAGTGTAGGGGTTAGATAAATTAGATTTAGAAAATATATAGGAGTTTCTGATACTGTCTCTTAATTCGGGGCCTGAAGAGCATTATCAGCATGAAGTCAACAAAAACAGGAAAGACTCAATAGACTAAAAAACAAGTTTGAAGTCAGGAAAACAGAAAAGACTCAATAGAATTGAAGAAACAAAGTATCTGGCCTGACATTGTTTTCAGCTGCTAAGTGGGTGCAGCCCAAATTAAGCTAAAACAGAGTTCCTCCTATTTAAGGACAGTGCATGGAGCCCAGAAGGAGAAGAGGCCCCTGATGCTAGAGAGCTCCAAGAGTCCTGCTGAAAAAAGGGCTGGCCATTGATGGCCAGCTCTCTCCCTGAAGCAGAAAGAAGCCGGTGAGCAAAGAAAGCCTGAGCAAGACACCAAAAGGCCAAGGACTGGACCCTGTGGCTCAGCTTTTGCCTAGAGGGGTTTGATCTGTCCAAACAGTGGCCTAAAGGAAACGGTGCCTGGCTTTAAGGACTGAGGCAGAGCAGCTGAGTTCCTGATTCAAAAGAAGTAAGTTGGCCTGCAGACGGCTGGGGTCTCCCACAGAGAAGAAAGCATGAAGCCTTATTTAAGGTGAGACTACAATAACCAACTACCCTGACGAACCTACATCTGAGAGATCCAGAAAAAGGACTGCTAAGTGTGTTAAAGAATCTACAACAAGCCGGGCGGTGGTGGCGCACGCCTTTAATCCTGGCACTTGGGAGGCAGAGGCAGGCGGATCTTTGCGAGTTCGAGGCCAGCCTGGTCTGCAAAGCGAGTCCAGGACAGCCAGAGCTGTTAAACAGAGAAACCCTGTCTCAAAAAACCAAAAAAAAAAAAAAAAAAAAAAAAAAAGAATCTACAACAAAGACTGTGTTCCTGACGACTGAGGACCTGCCCCAGAGACTGTATCATTCCAAAAGGTTATGAAAGTAGTTGTTATAATTATCAATAGGTTTAGTGGATAGGTTAAAGGGGTTGTAGGAATTTATAGGATTAATAGTTAAAAAATTGTTGGTGTTTGTTATAAGTGAATTTAGTAATAAATAAATAAGTGTTAAATAATAATTTAAAAGTTCGGTTACAAGCTGGGCGTTGGTGGCGCACGCCTTTAATCCCAGCACTTGGGAGGCAGAGGTAGGCGGATCTCTGTGAGTTCGAGGCCAGCCTGGTCTACAAAGTGAGTCTAGGACAGCCAGAGCTGTTATACAGAGAAACCCTGTCTCGAAAAACCAAAAAAAAAAAAAAAAGTTCGGTTACAGTGGAGGGACCAGAAAAGAGAGGAGCTTCAGAGGAAATCCCCCAAGGGGGAAATCTTTGACTTTTATACATTTGGGGAGAAACCCTGTCTGGAACAAACCATAAAGGAACAGAATTAGAAGATTCACAGTTGCTAATTTCAAAACTAAAATACAGCTCTCCAGTTCAGTGGTAGAGCATGTGCTTAGGGCTCCATCCTGGGCACCCAAACAAAAGGAGACAAAAATCCTTGCTACAGAACTACAATAATTGAAATAGTATGATGCTGGCCTAAGGATAAACAGATAGGGATAGAACTGAGAAAAGCTACAAATAAACTAACACATCAATGCTCAGTTAACTTCTAGCCAGATTGCCAATAAGAAGAAGAAGCAGCAGGAAGCAGGTAGCAATCTCAAGCTTCCCTCTGGAGGGCCATGTAGGTAGTCAGCCATGTCTACATGGCCAAGGCCTACAGAAGACCTTGACAAGGTTCAGGTAAGTTGTCCTGGTTAGCAATACTTGCTGTGTGCCTCATATATTATCACTTGGAGAAGTTGGCATGAGGACAACTGGAACCCATAGCAGTTGGCCTGAAGGCTCCTGGACTGGGCCCACATTCCTCTTATGGTGTCTGAGCTGGATCTGCATCTCCTCAGTGATAAACTACAGCTCAAGGACAGCACCTTTTAGCTGCTCTGTGAGTTCTGTTCAGTTACTGTATACTATAACTGAGGGATGTCATGGGAACCCATGAATTACAATTGATAGCAGAAGTCAAGATGCCATTGGAGGACTCCCAAACACTGCAGCAATGACTGAGATGGGATATGATGTAGATTTCTGGAATGCTGGAAATATCCTGTGTCTTCATCTAAAGAACATTTCTGTTATATATACATACATATATATGTATATATATGCATGTGTGTGTATACACTTCAAACAAAAATGGAGCATCAAATATCCTGTATCACTTTCCACTTATGTTTTTTTTAATTATGTCTTTCCTTTTTTTGTTTGTTTGTTTTTTTTCTTGTTTGTCTGTTTTTGAGAAAGAGGTTTGAGACAAAGTCTCAGTATGTAGCCCTGGCTGTCCTAGAACTCTCTATGTACACAAGACTGACTTTGCATCCCAGAGATCCACCTGCCTCTTCTCACCCTCCCCCAAAGCAGGAATTAAAGGTGTGCACTGTCACACCTAGATCTACTTGCTTTCTTGAAACAGGCTTGCTCACTGAACATGGAGCTCCCTTTTCTTCTGGCTAGAGCAGCAGTTGGCCAACAAGCCCCAGCCATATGCCTCCCCCTCTCCCCACACTGATGGTACAGGCTCAAATGGCCATATCTGGCACTTGAGTGTTTCAGATTCAAACTCAGGACCTCCTGCTTGCACAGTACACGCCCTTACCCACAGAAGCACCTCCCCAACCCTTCCTCCACCAAAAGAAGAAATCATTAAGTTCCCAAAACAAAGATGGTTTGGTGTCCTTGGCACAGATAGAATTGTGTTCCCAAGAAAAGTACATCAAAGTCCTAATCCCCAGGATCTGGGGATGTGACCTTATTTAGGAGTGGGACTTTGTATCAGTGAGTTGAAGTCATCGTGAACTCCTGCCTGCTGTCATCCAATGACTCACCTAGTTTAATCTGGACCCAGACAACATGATGCAGCAGTCAAGTCAGACGGGCATTGTGCCGCCAGAAGCCAGGGACTGCCTGTGGCCACTAGAGCTACAGAAACTGAGGTTCTTGACTGAGATCCTTTAGTGAGGGTGGGGCCCAGGTCACCTTCATCTGCACCCTGCATTCATCACTGTGAAAGAATAGACCCCCATGGGTTTAAGACATCCTGTCTGTCATTGTTGGGACTGCCCTGGGAAAATGGCACAGAGGGGCCTGCTTGCAACAGAGGAGGAGCAACTCAGGTTTAGTCACGATTACGTCAGAGGTTGTAGGCTTGCAGTTGTTTTTTAGGTTGGCTTTTATGTGTGTGTGTGTTGTTTCCTTAAAGAATGTCTTTTAAACCCAGGGTGGTGGCCTATGACTGCTCACTGCACAGCAAGTCCTAGGACAATCAGGAGGTCAAGACCAAACTCAGCTAATGAGCTTGAGGCCTGAGCTATAGGAGATGCTGTCTCAAATAAATAATACAACAAACAACAAAAGCTTCTTCCTCTCTCTCTTTCCCTCTCTCTCTCTCTCTCTCTCTCTCTCTCTCTCTCTCTCTCTCGACAGGGTTTATAACCTATACTATCCCTTAAAGTGCTATACAGTGGAGGATGCTGAACTTCTGATCCTCCTGTTTCCTGCTTCCACCTCTTGAGTGCTGGATTCCAGCAGTGCCCCAGCAGCTGGACTTTCTCAGTGTCAGGGATGAGACTCAGAGCCTCTTGCATGCAAGGTGAGCACTCTGTTACTGAGCTGCATCTCCAGCCCTTCTTCTTCTTCTTTTTTTTTTGGAGACAGGATCTCACTGAACTTATTGGGTAGCCCGAGCTAACCTCAAATTCTGTATGACCACCGCACTTCCTTGGCCTCCCAAGTGCTGGAGTTACAGGCAGGAACCACTATAAACGGCTTCCTTATTATTCATCTTAAATTTTTGTCTGGTACTTCTCAAATTACAGTAGTCAGATACTCTTATGTAAGAAAAATATTCAACATAAAAATGTGAATTTCTAATGACTTTTAGTATAAGTGTCTTAGACAGTATTTGAGATTTTCACTAAGGAATATATGTGCAAGTGGGGGTCAGAAGACAACCTGGGAGAGGTGGTTCTTTCCCTTCACCGTACCTGGATCCCAGGAATGAAATTCATGTCCTCAGGCTCCAGGCTTGGCAGCAAATTCCTTTACCCTCTGAGCGATCTGGCCAGCCCCTTCCACCTTATTTTTAGAGACATACAAATGCTGGGATTCCAGGTCTATCTGGAATGGGATCTGGGGAACAAATCCAAGTCCTCATGCTTGTACTTTATCACGTGGGTCATCTCCGAAGGACCTGAAAAAGTATTTAATATTCATCTGAAATTCAAAACTGACTGGTAGTGTATGCATCTGCTCTGGCGTGCTCTTCTACTAGTTTGCACCATGGCCTGCTCTGTCCTTTCCAATAGGTCTTTGCCCAGCTCACAAAAGCCTTTCTTAGCCATCCTACTTAATACAATACCCCATATCCATTTTCTCCAAAATTTGTTCTGGCCCTATCCAACTTACAACCCAGTCCCCTCATCTATTTTTGGCATCTATCTCCAGGACATGATGTGATCTCACAAAGGCAGAGACTTTGACTACTGTGTTGATCACTAGTGTGCAAATGCCTACCGTAGTACCCGAATGTAGCAGGTGCTCTACAAACACAAGTTTGACAAATGGACGCATAGATGAGTAAGTGGAGCCGTACTGCTCCATCCAGGGCCGCAGAAGGGGTTGGTGTCTAGCCAGTTCTGGGAGGCAGACAGGAAGAGCAAGACACAGGTCTTGGTGGAGCCTGAAGAGCCAGTCATTTCCATTTGTCCACACTCACTCCTGGCAATGACCAGTTTGTTAACTAGGTTGCTGGGTAAATACTTTACTGAGGTTTCTGGAATCAGGAGTTGGCATTCATTCACACAACAATAGAGAGCTGGGGATGTGACTCGGTTGACCGACAGCTTGCCTCACATTCATGAAGCCCTGGGTTCCATACCAGCACCATATAAACCAGGCACAGAGATCAGTGAGATGGTCCAGCTAGTAAATATGCTCGCCACCAGGACTGATAACTTGAATTCCAGTTCTGGAACATGATGATAGGAGATAATTCCAGCAAGCTTACCTCTGACCGCTGCACAAGTCAGTTAATAAATGTAATAATAATAATATATTTTTTTTTTGGTTTTTCGAGACAGGGTTTCTCTGTGTAACAGTTCTGGCTGTCCTGGACTCGCTTTGTAGACCAGTCTGGCCTTGAACTTACAATGATCCACCTGCCTCTGCCTCCCAAGCGCTGGGATTAAAGGCGTGTGCCACCATGCCCGGCTAATAATTACTTTTTAAGGTGATGGTAGTACACATTTGTAATCTCAGGTGTAGTGGAGGCAGAAAGACTAGAAATTCAGGTCATCCTTGGCTACACATTGAGTTCAAGGTCAGTTTGGGCTACATGAGATGCTGTTTTTTAATTAATTAATTAATGCCAGAAATCTGGAGGCAGCTACAGATGGATCTCTGAGTTTGAGGCTATCCTTGTAGGGTAAAAAGTCCAAGATAACTTCCGTATTTTCACTGATCCCTGAGCTCAAAATTCCACCAATCCCTGACCTTGCAAACTCAGGTCTTGAAATTCCACCAATCTCTATGCTGGAAATCTCCACCCTGGAAAACTCCTCCCCCAAGAAACCCTATATAAGCCTGCCTCCTGCTCAGTTATTTGCTGCTTCTCCCCCAAGCAAAGACAGACACCATCTTGTGTATCTCCCAATAACTCTCTTGTGTGAGGTTTGTTGTGCAGTGTGACTTTGTGGTATTCCTTGGCTCCCGACATGCGATGTGGTTCTGACCATCTTGCAAGGATGGCTGCCACTAATGTGGGGTTTGGTCCTATCATCACTCAAGGATGGCTGTGCATTAATAAAGTTCTGTCTATAGTGGCTAACGTTATGTTGATGACTAACTTTACATTTGAGAGTTAAGATTTTCTGCAGAGCATGGTGGCACACGCCTTTAATCTCAGCACTCGGGAGGCAAAGGCAGGCAGAATTCTGAGTTCGAAACCAGCCTGGTTTACAGAGATCCAGAACAGACAAGGTTACATAGAAAAACCCTGTTTCAAAAAACAAAAACAACAACATGTATATATATATATATATATATATATTCTGTACTTAAGAGAACTATAAAGTAAAATTGGACTTCCAAATGTTAAGGGCTGATTTTCACAATTGTACTGTTATTTATGCAAGGTCATAAAGTCAACCACTGCTTATGCCTCTGTAAATAAAAGCTTGCTTTGCAGGAGATAACCTCTTGCTTGTATGAGAACAGAATGTAACTTTTTGTTCTTTGCCTTTAAAAATCCCTGACTGAGGTGGCTGGGCCCTACATTTGGGAATTCCAAGTCCTGGATGTAGACCTGGCCTCATAAATCAAAGCCTCTGCTTTGTTAAAATGTGTTTTTTGGTCAAACTGGTGAATCTCTGTCTGCCCCGAGACCTATGACAGGTCCCTCCCTCCTCTGAATTGGAATGTTTTTGTCTTTCTACAGCCCTCATCCAACATAGAGATGAATACTGGGTTAAGCAATTCATACTTATTTCAGTAACAGTTGCTCAATCATGCATTATAACAAACTTTCTGCAAATTATTATTCTCCTATATTAGATGTTTGGACTATTACTAAAAGTGAAATCCTATCTATAAATAAACAAACAAATAAATAAATATAGGCCTAGCAAGATGGCCCACTGAGTAAACCACAAACCCACAAGAGCCAGATGTGATGGCTTGCATCTGTAGTCCAAGGACTGCTAAGGTGAGATAGGAAGCAGAAATCAGAAAATGGCCCTGAACCTCGTGGACCAGCTAGTCCAGAGTACACAGAACAGCAGAAATCACAAGAGGCCCTTGCCTCAACAAGGAGGAAGGACACTCCCAACAATTGTCCTTTGACCTCCTTTCATTCCACATGACACACACACCCCACATTCACACCCAGTAACAGACAAAAAAAAAAAAAAAAAAAAAAATCAGAACCAGGCAAATGCCTGTTATCCCAGCACCTGGGAAGCAGAGGGAGACAGAGCTCTGTAAATATTCTTGTTTTCCTTGAAAAGCTGGCATAGTCTTGCTCCCTCTACTCACAGCGATCTCTCCGCCTGGTTTACACCCCAAACAGGCCATGGCTACACAGCCCCTGTTTCAAAAAATATTTAATAAAATAAAAACCAAGCCACATCCAAGTATCTTGGTGCAGAAAGCTTCTCTTCTGTGTGGGTACAGTCTGAGTTAGAGTATGGGCTCAGAAGGTACGAGAATGCACACTGGCCGGCAGCAATGCAGGTGTCTGGTCCCACTTCCCTTCTTGAAACTGAGTAGGAGGCTAGGGAGAAGACATGCTCCATTGTGCGACTTGAGTTGCTTTAATCTTCCATGTGAACCTTTTCTCCCCTTAGCACACTTTCTGAATCTGGAACTCCAAACTGGTTCTGGCCCAGGTGGCAAATCATGGGCATTTGGTGACTTAAATGAGACAACTCCAGCTGAGGCTGGAGCTCAGCTGGTAGAGTGCTTGCCATGCGTGCACAAAACTGGAGTCCAATCCCAAGCATCCCATAAACCAGGGTGGTGGCTCATGCCATTAATCACAGCATTTGACAGGAGAAGGCCAAAGAATGAGAAGTGTAAGGAAAGCCATTCTCCAACTACATATAAAGCTCCAAGCTGGTCCCAGCTGATAATTCCCCCGCTCAGTTCCAAAAACTATGCAGAAGTGCTGGTAGGAAACAGAGATCCAATGGAGTCATTCAAATTGCATTCCTCCCAGTCTCACACACTTGAGAGAACCCTGGGGGTGGTGAGGCATTGGGGCAGGAACTCCCACATTGCATCATTAATATCCCTCCAGCACTGTGGGAGACAATTGTGGCTTTGACTTGTAAATGACTTCATGATGAGCCTACTCTCCAGTGAGAGTAGGCAGCCAGGACTGAGGAAGTGAGAAGGCAGGGGGACAGGAGAGAAGCAAACAGGTGAGAAGACAAAAGGCACCAACAACCCATGGCAAATGCCATACAGCATCAAAAACTTCCCGGGGCAAGAAGCTTCACAAGGCTCCGCGCCTCCCTGAGGCAGTTGATGATTGCTGAGAAAGGGACAGACGTTTTCAGCCACTGGTAAGATGCCCGTGATTCTGTAAGTAACCCTCATGAAACACATTGTTACACACACACACACACACACACACACTTGGTCAGAATCTCAGAGTGGGGTCCCTATTGCAGCACCCTGGGCTATGAGAGGGGGGCATTGAGATATAGGTGGAATGGAGGAGGGCAAGAAGCTCTAAGATAGGAAGCAATTGCACCAACACCAGGAAAAAAAGGCAAGATCTCATGTGGCTTCCCAGATAATTTTCAAAGGCAGCAGACCCAGTGTCACCCACCTTATGCCACTTAATGCTCAGTAAGACAGTCAGCAGCATCCACGCTCTTTCTTGGGGAGAGCAGCAAGGGCAAAACGGTTTCCATGGGGGAGGGTTTAGGATAGAGAACCCATAGAACATGAAGGTGCTGGGACACATACCAAAGTGAGCCAGACATGGCAGGGAGGAGGGACACTGGTTAGAAGCCAAGAGTGGAAGTCCCACCCTGGGCCTGACTCAAACAAAACTTAATTGTATCTTCTCCTGTGTGTGTACATGGTAAAACTCTGCATCTTAATTTCCTATCGAAGAGGCTGTTGGTCCTGGTGTTTATCACAGGAACAGAAACCACGACCAAAAGCAACTTGGGGAGAAAGTGTTTGTTTTAGCGCACAGCTCTACAGTACAGTCCGTCATCACCAAAGGGAGTCAGGGCAGGAACCTGGAGCACAGGCCAGGGAGGAATGGTGCTCACTGATTGCAACTTGTTCTCCAAAGCTTACATAGCCTGCTTTCTTTTTTTTTTTTTTAAGATTTTATTTATTATGTATACAATGTTCTGTCTGCAGGTATACCTGCAGGCCAGAAGAGGGCACCAGATTTCATTATGGATGGTTGTGAGCCACCATGTGGTTGCTGGGAATTGAACTCAGGACCTCTGGAAGAGCAGTCAGTGCTCTTAACCTCTGAGCCATCTCTCCAGCCCATAGCCTGCTTTCTTATAGTAACTAGGACCACCAGCCCAGGGGTAGCACCACCCACAGTAAGCTAGATGTTAGTTTACAGGAGATCCCATAGCGAAGTCTTATTTTATCACCTGCTACCGTCTCTGTGGCCACATGTGTGCTGATATAAGGACACCAGCCATGCCAGCCTTCTCTCTCTCCACTCCCCCCCAGCCACATTTTCTCTCTCCCCATCTGTCCTCCTCTGCTCTCCTGGCTCTGCCTGCATCTGTCTGTCTACCTGTCTACATGTCCAATCCTCAGCCTTTACCACTTCTCCAGGCCCTCATTCCTTTCTTTTCCCACAATAAACCTCCTTATGCCAAACCTGTTGCAAGGCATGAGTCCTCAGGGGGTACACCTTAGCATGGGCTTGCCTGGATCTCCTCCACCTTATATTTTATATATCACAACACTAGGGCCTCCCACATCAATCATCAATCAAGAAAATGTATTACCATCTTGTGTAGAAAAAAATTAATTAAATTACGTCGGGTGCCATTTGTAGAAATAATTAATTACATTGTTTACCAGTATTTTTATTATTGTTAATTGGTTTGGTGGCAGTTAATTCTTTTTTTTTTTTTTTTTTAAAGATTTTATTTATTACGTATACAGTGTTCTGTCTGCAGGTATATCTACAGGCCAGAAGAGGGCACCAGATTTCATTATGGATGGTTGTGAGCCACCATGTGGTTGCTGGGAATTGAACTCATGACCTTTGGAAGAGCAGCCAGTGCTCTTAACCGCTGAGCCATCTCTCCAGCCCCGGCAGTTAATTCTTAACCAGCCATTATAAATGAGTATACACAGACACCACATGGATTTTACAAGCCTTGGCCTGAATTGTGCAATCCTAGCCCACCTAAGCTAGCTCTTAATTCTATTACCCAAATATGACCCCATATATACATATATCCCTTTGGACTGCCATTCTCCACGCTATGCAGATGTTCCTGGCCATGTGGAATGAGGTTCTTTTTTCTAACCCATGGCATGTGTCCTATGTCTAAAGTGCAGGCTTCCTGTTCTAATCCCAGGAAGTCCCACCTTTCTCTGTCTGTGCCCAATCTCAGGCCTCAGCATTTATTTAATCAATCAGAGATAATGTAACAGACAGCAAGCAGGACCAGTTAACATTTAGAATGCTTAACACTACCCCATCAATCTTGCTCACAGGCCAATCTGATTTGGGTATTTTCTCAATTGAAGTTCCCTCTTCACAAGCAACTCTAGTGTAAAGTTGACATAAAACTAGACAACATAGGAGCTGAGGAAATGGTGGCTCAATGAATAAAATACTTGCTGCCCAAGCTGGAGGGCCACAGTTAAAAGCCCTAGAATATATTTAAAGGCCAAGTGGGTGTCGGGGCGGTTGGTGGGAGTGGAGAGAGGGAACATCTATGGCAAGCTGGCCAGCTGGACTAGCTGAAAGTTGCCTCAGTGTACAAGTTGGGAGCAATCTAAGAAGACAATGAAGGTCAATTTTAGTTTCCACATACATGTGTAAACCCATGCACATGTGAATCCACACACATGCAAACCATATGCATATATATGCAAAATGTTTTTAAGCATTCACTCACATAGTATGTCTACACTGTGCTGGCATGAACCCAAGTCTCCCCACTTTTAAGATGGGTGCTGGACCACTGATCTGAACAAAAGGATACTAACACTCTTTTCTTTTGTATTCATTTTTTTTACAGATTTAAAAAAATTTTTTCTTATGTGCACATTTTTTTTGCCTATATACATATCTGTGTACCACTTGTGTGCATGTTATCCTGAGAGGCCACAAATGGGCACTGGATCACCTGGAACTGGAGTTACAGACACTTGTGAGCTGCCATGTGGGTGCTGTGATCAAACCCGGGTGCTCTGAAGAGCAGCCAGAGCTCCTATCCACTGAGCAATTTCGACATTCCATGCCACCTCACAATTCTGGGTTTTTGTTTTGTTTTGAGACAGGGTTTCTCTGTGTAACAGCTCTGGCTGTCCTGAACTTGCTTCATAGACCAGGCTGGCCTCGAACTCACAGTGATCCGCCTGCCCCCGCCTCCCAAGTGCTGGGATTAAAGGCGTGCACCACCATGCCCGGCTCACAATTCTGTTTTTTAAACATTGGACCCGAAAGCCAGGTGTGGTAGCAGACGCTTACAATCCCAGCACTCAGAGGCAGGTGGATCTCTGAGTTGGAGGCCAGCCTGGTCTACAGAGTCAGTTCCAGGATAGCCAGAGCTACACAGAGAAACCCTGTCTCCAAACAAACAAACAAACAAACAAACAAACAAAATAATTGGTCTAGAGGTTGGAAAGATGGCCCTGTGTTT
Organism: Lophiomys imhausi; assembly: GCA_907164525.1. Classification (NCBI taxonomy): domain Eukaryota; kingdom Metazoa; phylum Chordata; class Mammalia; order Rodentia; family Muridae; genus Lophiomys; species Lophiomys imhausi. Next base: position 8,551,222 of record CAJQZJ010032114.1, read on the forward strand.
AAAGCTGCTGTTGCTCTTGCAGAGGACCTGGGTTCAATTCTCACCATCAACATTGTGGCTCACAACCATGCACACCTCCTGTTCCAGAGGGTCCAATGCCCTTTTATGACCCCCAAAGGTACCAGACATGTGCATGGTACACACACATACTCACACACATCACTCAAGTGCATTTTAAAAAATCTAAAAATCATAGTTCAAAAGCCTGTGGCTACCCAGGTGGTGGTGGCTCACACCTTTAATCCCAGCACTCAGGAGGCAGAAGCAGGCAGACTTCTGAGTTTGAGGCTAGCCTGGTCTACAGAGTGAGTTCCTGCACAGCTAGGGCTACACAGAGAAACCCTGTCTCAAAAAGACTAAAAAACAAAATCCGTGGTTGGGGTGGAGACTCATAACTTATGAAAATTTGAGAATAAGTAATTTAATTGCTTGGCACTAAAAGCAGTATCTATAACCTCATCCAAAGCTCAGTGAATATAACAGTAGAGGCAGTGGAAAGACTGTAAGAGCCAGACGATGGTGAGGAGGGCTGGGAAACACTGTCTTCTGGCTATGGCACGGCCATTGCACTCATGAACTCATAGCAGCCATGGTTACCTGCAAAACACACACATACACACACACACACACACACACACACACACACACACACACACACAAGTAGAAAGAGGACTAGTGGGAAAGTCGTAAAGGGTCAGAGGAAGTGGGAAGGGAATATGAGCATTGTATACATGTACAAAATGGTCACATTTTTAAAAGCTGGCAGTTAAAAACAATAGAAGACTGGAGAAATGAATCGTCAGTTAAGAGCTTGCTGCTCTTTGCAGACAACCTGAGTTCTGCTCCCAGGACCCACATGGTAGCTTACAAACATCTGTCACTCCAGCTTCAGGGACTCTGATGCCCTCTTTGGACCTCTGTGAGCACCAGGCAGGCACATGGTGGACATACATGTGTGCAGGCAAAATACTCACATATATAAAAAAAATAAATCTTAAATATTTAAAGATAAATAAATAATAGAGCAGGGTCTGCAGGGATTGCTTGGTGGTTAGGGTTTCTATTGCCATGAAGAATCACCATGACCAAAGCAACTTGGGGAGGAAGCAGTTCATTTGACTGACACATCACAGTCCATCGAGGGAAGCCAAGGAACTCAAACATGGCAGGAACATACAGGCAAGAGCTGATGCAGAGGCCTTGGAGGGGTGCTGCTTACTGGCTTGCTCTTCATGCCTTGCTCGGCCTGCTTTCTTATAGATCCCAGGACCACCAGCCAATTGTAGTCGTGGACTAACCCTCTGAAATTGTAACCAAGCCCCAGATTAAATGCTTTCTTTTATAAGCCCATAGTGTCTCTTCACAGCAACAGCACCGTAACTGAGACAGAACTACACACCTGTAATTCCAGTACTTGGGAAGCAGAGCTACAAGAGTCAGGAGCTCATGGCCAGCTTGAGCTAGGAAGTGATTATCAAGACCTTGTCTTTAAAATAAGAAAAAAGGTTGAGATGGTAAATTTGGGTACAGTTTACCATGGCGAAAGATGTACAGAAAAAGTGATGCCTGCTCAGAGTGAGGGATGGACAAAGCTGTCCTGTGGAAAGATGAAGCTGGCTGAAGATACAGGGCCACACATTTTGTCTGTCTGTTTAAAGCATAAATGTGCTGTATACATAATATGTATATTCATGTTCACATGTATGTGTCTGTTTGTGTACATCTGTGTGTGTATGTGTGTGTGTCTGTACATCTGTATATGTGTGTTTGTGTATATGTGTGTGTCTTTGTGTATATGTGTGTGTCTGTCTCTCTCTGTGTGTGTGTGTGTGTAAGTTGGAGACCAGATATGGAAATATCATAAGTCTTCCTCAATCTCTCTCCACCTTATTGCTTTACATTTATTTTACTTTTAGATTTTGTTTTTATTGCATGTGTATGAATAACTGCCTACATGTATGTCTGAGTAACCATGTGCATACAGTGCCTGCAGAAGCCAGAAGAGGGCATCCGATCCCCTGGAACTGGTGTGACATGGTTGCAAGCTGACATGTAGGTGCTAGAAATAGAATCTGGCTCCTCTGGAAAAGCAGCCAGTAATCTTAATCATTGGGCTAGCTTTTCAGCCTCATAAATTTATTATTACTCTGTGTGGTGTGTGTGATGGGACATGCAAGCGCTACCACATGTCCATAGGACAACTGTGAGAAATGACTTTTCTCCTTCTAGTTTTGTGTGGACTTCTCCAAGAGCTGAGCTCATGTCACCAGGCTTGTGAGCATGTGTTTTTACTAGCTGAAGCCTCATTTTTTTTGGGACAGGGTCTCTCACTGAATCTGGTACCCAGTGACTTTGCCTAGACTATGCAGGGGTTGCTGCATAACTCCCAAGCAGGGTAAAGAATCAGTACAGGAGAAAGTCACTTCCCAGCTCTAAATAATAGAAGGATCCGGGACTGAATAACCAGAGACTGCTGCCAATTGATTCGGAGACTGGGAAAAGGTCCCAAAGTTATTAATAACCCCAGTGTTCTGGGAACTGAGCTCATTGGCCAGACAAAGGGATTAAAAGTTGCTGTTGAAGACAAAGTGACTTCAGCCAGAGCTCCGCTTTCTACTCTCCCAGTATGTGGTGGGCATTTTATTGTCTGCACTGAGTTGATTGGTCCCCTGGCAAATCTGCTGAGTGTGGTTCTCTGTGTGTGTGTGTCTGTCTGTCTGTCTGTCTGTTTGTGTGTGTCTGTGTGTTATAGATGGTTCTCAAGCACTCCAGGTTGACCTCAAACTCAAAATTGTTGTGTAGCTGAGGATGACTTTGAATTCCTGATCCTTCTGCCCCCACCTTCTATGTGCTTTGATTACAGATGTGCCCTCATGCCTGGTTTATATACTGCTGAGGATGGAACCCAGGGCTTCTTGCCTGCGAGGTGAACACTCTAGTAACTGATTTACACTCCTCAGATCTTTTTTAAAGACAGGATCTCATTCTACAGCCCTATCTGGCCTCAAACTTGTGCCAATCCTCCTGCCTCTGCCTCTTTAGTGCTGGGATTATAGGAACATACCACCACTCTTCTTGTGGTATACACTCTTCAGGCAGACTTCAAGCAGAATTCTGTCCTTTTGAAATCAGAGCAGCTGTATCTAGCTGCACAAGACCTTCATAATTTGGGCTGGTTAACACACCTCCACAGGAGGGCATGGAGGACTCAGCAAACAGTATGAAAGGTGGATGACAATGTCTTACCCTTTGAGGATACTTACTTTCTTTTTTTAATTATTTATTTATTTAATGTATATGATGCTCTATCTTCATGTACACTACAGCCTGCATGCCAAAAGAGGGTGTCAGATCACACTGTGGATGGTTGTGAGCCACCATGTGGTTGCTGGAAATTGAACTCAGGACCTCTGGAAGAGTAGTCAGTGCTCTTAACTTCTGAGCCATCTCTTCAGCCCGATACTTTCTTAATTAAAGCTTCTATCAGCATGACCACAACAACTCTTTTTTAGACTTTTTTTTTTGGTTTTTTCGAGACAGGGTTTCTCAGTGTAACAGCTCTGGCTGTCCTGGACTCGCTTTGTAGACCAGGCTGGCCTCGAACTCACAGTGATCCACCTGCCTCTGCCTCCCAAGTGCTGGGATTAAAGGCGTGTGCCACCACGCCTGGCTACAACAACTCTTATAAAGGAAAACATTTCATTGTGCATGGCTTACAGTTTTAGAGGTTTAGTCCACTATCATCATGGCAAGAAGCATGGTGGTCTTCAGGCAGACATGGTGCTGGAGAAAGACCTGAGAGTTTTACATCTGGATCTATAGGCAGCAGGAAGAGACAGTGAGCTGTTAGTCCTGGCTTGATCTTCTGAGACCTCAAAGCCCATCCCCTAGTGATACACTTCCTCCAACAAGGTTACACCTACTCCAACAAGGCCATACCTCCAATAATGCTACTAGTTATGGGCCTACAGGAGCCATTTTTAGTCAAACCACCACATTCCACTCTCTGGTCCCCATAAGTATGTAGCCATATCATAATGCAAAGTGCATCCAATACAACTTTGAAAGTCCCCATAGTCTATAACAGTTTCAAACTTGTTTAAAATCCAAGGTCCAAAGTCTCTTCTAAGATTCATGGCAATCTCTCTCTCTCTTGTTTTTGCTTTTTGAGACAGGGTTTCTCTATGAAACAAGTTCTGGCTGTCCTGGACTCACTTTGTAGACCAGCCTGGGCTTGAACTCATAGAAATCCATGGCAATCTCTCTCTCTCTTTTTTTTTTTTGCTTTTCGAGACAGGGTTTATCTATGAAACAAGTTCTGGCTGTCCTGGACTCACTTTGTAGACCAGCCTGGGCTTGGCTTGAACTCATAGAAATCCATCTGCCTCCGCCTCCGCCTCCCGAGTGCTGGGATTAAAGGCATGCTCCACCACTTCTGGCAATTACAGACAGCTGTGAACTGCCATGTGGGTGCTGGGATTTGAACCCAGGTCCTTTGGAAAAGTAGCCAGTGCTCTTAACTACTGAGCCATCTCTTCAGCCCCTCATGGCAATCTCTTAAGCCCTGTGAAGTCAAAATTAAAAAACCAGACCACATACTTCTAACACACAATGGCACAGGACATGTATTACCATTCCAAAAGGGAGCATAGTGAGGAAATACTGGACAAAAGCAAGACCAAAAACCAGCTGGGAAAACTCCAAAACTGCATCTCCATGTCTGACATCAAAGCACTCTTCAGATCTCCAATTCCTTTCATCTTAGTTGATTGCCACACAGTTCTTTCTCTTGGGCTGTTTCCACTCCCTGTAAGCAGCTTTCCTCAGCAGGTATCTCATGGCTCAGCCATCTCCAACATTTTGGGTGTCCAAAGCAATCCAGGTTTCACCTTCATAGCTTCATGCAGTGGCCTCTCTAGGCCTCCACACAGGGACACCCTGACACATGCCTGGCTTCAGCAACTTTTCTTAGTTGTGGAGGGAGATTATTTCATGACCTCTTTATTCTTTTTTTTTTTTTTTGGTTTTTCGAGACAGGGTTTCTCTGTGTATCCTTGGCTGTCCTGGACTCACTTTGTAGACCAGGCTGGCCTCGAACTCACAAAGATCCGCCTGCCTCTGCCTCCCAAGTGCTGGGATTAAAGGCGTGCGCCACCACCGCCCGGCCTTTTTTTTTTTTTTTTAAAGATTTATTTTATTTATTTTATGCATATGTGTGCTCTATCTGCATGTACACCTGCATTCCAGAAGAGGGCACCAGATCACATTGTGGATGGTTGTGAGCCACCATGTGGTTGCTGGGAATTGAACTCAGGACCTTTGGAAGAGCACTAGGCAGTGCTCTTAACCGCTGAGCCATCTCTCCAGCCCCCATGACCTCTTTATTCTATCCTGAACTCTAAAGTCAGAACCACATGACAAAAGCTGCCAAGTTCTACCTCTTGCTGGGGCTGGAACATGGCCCCTTTGTTCAATTATGTCTTCACCAGCTTTTGGTTTTCTATAGTCTCCTTCACTGTCTAAGCTTGGCTATCCTGGCACTTGCTCTATAGACCAGGCTGGTCTTCAACTTAGAGATCTGAAAGCTTCTGCCTTCTGAGTGCTGGGATTAAAGGCATATACCACTATACCTAGTCTAAGTTTTTCTTTAATTCCTTTTCACAAACTGAAAACTTAATAGGCTCTTGCTCTGAGGTCACCACTCCCATTCCATTTAACATCAAGCTTTTCTTTAATTTGTTTATCTCTTTGAACACAGGACTTAGCTCCATCCCACTTCTGGGTGCCCTTTTTCTCCTCAAATTGTACATTTTGTATTTTCCTTGCTTATCTTGTTCCTTTCCCATTATAAATCTGCACAAAAGTGAATGCTAATAACCACATGGAGAGAGTCAATATTAGGCTATCTTGAAATTTCCTCTGCCAATGCAACTAATCCAAAATTCTTCAATTTAACCTCAGGCAGACATTTTAGACAAGGGCAAGAAGCAGCTATATTCTTTGCCAAAATATCATAAGAACAATCTCTAGGCCACTGACTAACATTTTCTCCTCTGAAAACTCTTGATTTAGGCCCCTATAGTTCAACTCACCCTCAGTACCACTGTCTTTCATGCTCCTACTAGGATGGTCCATTAAGTCCACTTAAACAATTCAACTGCTTTTCTAGTCCAAAGTCCCAAAGTCCACACTTCTCCAAACAAAGCCATTGTTAGGTCTATCATAGCAATATGCCACTCTTGGTACCAACTTCTGTCTCACTTACATAGATAACAATTGTCAGCTGCTCATATACCTGTAAATAGCCCATGTATCATAGTCCCAGAAAGAGTCTCAAATAAGTTAATTGTTCCACCAAGCTAGATTTGAGTAGAATTGTCTCTTTGGTCTGTGCTAAGTGCCTCAACAGGGACCTGACAGAACTATAGTTTCATCTGGGAGGACCATTGATTGTCCTTGCTATGGATGATAAGACATGAGACTTAAGATAAACCATCCATGAGTAGGATGCTTGAGGGAGCCATCTCAATATGGTTGTTCTTCCCTATGTAGTAAGAAACAGCACAGTGTTCTTTTTTTTTTTTTTTTTTTGGTTTTTCGAGATAGGGTTTCTCTGTATAACAGCTCTGGCTGTCCTAGACTCACTTTGTAGACCAGGCTGGCCTCGAACTCACAGAGATCCGCCTACCTCTGCCTCCCAAGTGCTGGGATTAAAGGCGTGTGCCACCAACGCCCGCCACAGTGTTCTTATGGTAGTAGTGTTTGCCTTGTCCCTGCTGTGAGTAATAGGGTGTGGAATTGAAAATAGAATATCTGTGGTGGGGAGCAGAGCTGCCATCTTCCTTTATGTGGTATGCAAAAGCCTGCCTCCTGATAAATAGGGTCTACCACATGAGTATGGGGGAGCCCTCAGGTAGTTGACATATTCTTTAGAGTATCTATTGTAGGGCTTGGAGAGATGGCTCAGTAGTTAAGAGTTCTGGCTGTTCTTCTAAAAGACTCAGGTTCAGTTCCCAGCACCCATGGCTTACAACCATCATTGCTTACAACCATCTACAACTCCAGTTCCAGGGCACCCACAGCCCTCTTTTGATCTCAAGGTACCAGGCATGACATACTAACAAAAATAATCATGTACATAAAATGATAAATAAAAAATTAAAAAGGGGGGATGGTGGTGGTGGCACATACCTTTAATTCCAGCACTTTGTTGGCAGAAGCAGGCAGATCTCTGAGTTCAAGGCCAGCCTGGTCTACAGAGAAAGTTTCAGGAGACCCATGACTACACAGAGAAATCCTGTCCTGAAACACTAAAAATAAATAAATAAATAAATAAATAAATAAATGAACAAATAAATAAATAAATAAATAAATTTTAAAAAGAGAGTAAAGAAGGAAAAAAAAATCTATTGTAATTCCTGAAAGGAGGAGGAGGTATGGGCTGGAGCAGTGATTCTCTACTTTCCTAATGCTGCAACCCTTTAATACAGCTCCTCATGTCATGGTGACCCCCAACCATAAAACTATTTTGTTGCTTCTTCATAACTTTAATTTTGCTACTGTTATGAATCATAATGTAAATATGTGATGTGCAGGATATGTGATATCCAGCCTCTAAAGGGGCCACAACCCATAGACTGAAAACTGTTGGGCTGGAGTCCCATGCAGCTGTGACAGCAGTTGCATGGCCTCTGCCCTGAGTCATAACACATGCAACTGAGGCTCAGCAGTCTACCAAGAAAAAATTTGCCTGACTCAAGAGGACCATTGCAAGGCCATGGTCAGCCTGAATTATATATATAGTGAGTTCTGGGCCAGACTAGTCTGCAGAGTGAGACCTGTCTCAAAAAATAAAATAAAACAAAAAAGCTATGTGGATGGTATCTATTTCCGCACTAGCCTCTGATTTGGCAGGAAAGGGGCGGTTTTATGTTGGGGTGGGGGACAAAACATAGATGGTAGCTTTCTATTGTTTTACAGCTGAGAAGCCAGAAGGAAAGAGAATACACAGTGGATCTGTGGTAAATAGCTTCTCCTGTGATCCAAAACCTTGGAATCCTGGAAAGACTCAGCTGTGAAGAGGGAAGAACTGGAGGAAGTGACGGCAGATACTGATCAGGTGACTCCATGACTCAGCGTGAGACAGGATTTACCAAAGGCCTAGTTCAGGAAAACAAGGTAACAGGAGATACTTCTTCCTGTACACCATGAAGGAAAAGACTTTTAATATGCTGTGAAGGGTCTCTCTTGCCCTGGCTTGTGAGGCCCTGAACATGAGGGCAGATGAGACCCATTTGAATGATATAGAAGTATAGAAAACAAATGTTATAACTACCACTGCTCCCTGTGGAAAAAAAAAAAAAACTGCATGATCCAAGGCAACATGAAGGATTAGGTACCTGGTAAACACTTGGTTGTTACTGGCTGAGCGTCCCACGGATATTGGAGACTAGAGGGGACTAGAGGCAGAACATGCATTACTGACTGGATTGGATGTGTAGGAGGCACTGTGTCCCCAGAGGAGTTACTTCAGCAGGGACATTGGGATTGATTTTGAGCTTCAGTGGATCTGCTGGGTCTTGGAGAAGGGTCTTGTGCACTGTTTTCAGATGCTGATTTCAATACCCTGTATCCATGTGATGTGAGGAATGCTCCCCAATTATCCCTGATTGGATAATAAAAGTTGCTGACAGCCTGTAGCTGGGCAGGGAGAGAAGTGGCAAGCAAGGACGCCCTGGTAGGGAGAAAGGAACTTTGGGGAGAAAGAGGGAAGTCCTTTCACCAAGAGACATGAGAGGAGATGGACATGACCATGGGCCTGGAAGGTATAGACAGACAGGTGACTGGATGGGACTAGGTGGTCGGGTTAATTTAGATGAGCTAGTTGAGAGTCTGCCCAGCTAAGGCCTAAGCTTTGAAACATTAAAAGGTCTTTGTGTCTTTATTTTTATGGCTGAATGGTCGCTGTTTAAGGCTGAAGGTCCAACAACAGCTGAGCCTCATGGTAGGTCAAGAACTGAATGAGACAGGAGAGTCAGATAGATCTAAATGACTAGCACATGAATTGGGTTTGTACGCTGCTAAATCACTCACAAGGGAATTGGGAGAGGGGCAGATGATGTGGGGAGGAAGTCCTGCCGGAGTTACTGAAAAGAAAGTATAGCAAGATTTGTTGTGTTGCTCGAGTTCCCAGGGGAAAAAATTGATAACCAAATTCATCATTGTGAGCCTGTAGATGTCTCTAAATCCTGAACAACAGTTCACCCAAGGAGTGAAAAGAGTAGAAAGGAAGACAGGGAGATGATTCCCACTGTACAGTGAAGGTAGACATTTTAACTATTTGTTGTTATCTTTTTTTTTTTTTTTTTTTTTTTTTCGAGACAGGGTTTCTCTGTGTAGCCCTGGCTGTCCTGGACTCACTTTGTAGACCAGGCTGGCCTCGAACTCGCAAAGATCCGCCTGCCTCTGCCTCCCAAGTGCTGGGATTAAAGGCGTGCGCCACCACCGCCCGGCTTATTTGTTGTTATCTTAATATCTCTACTTTCCTTCCACCCCACTGACCCAAGGTAGGAGTGAAATACAGTGAGCAGAGACAGTGGGTATAGACCTCTCTAAACGCAGCTCCCAGGGATGATTCAACTCCTTACAGTTGAGCTAAGCAGCAATAGCAACACAGGAGCAAGTACCAGCAGAAACAGGAGCACAACCAACCAGCAAACCAGGAAACACCAAAGCAGCACAAACCAGCAAACAGTTCATGGAAGGTCCAGCAAGGACAGCCGCAGCAGCAACATCATCGGCTCCAGTATTGACATCAGTGGTGGCGGAGGCAGCCCCAAGCTCTAGTATCAGCGATGGTAATGGCAGCAGGTGCCACACCCCACTTGGGTCGGCATGACCTGGGCTCAGATTGATAACAACAAACTCAAAGCGTTCTCTGGAATACTTCTTGTTAGGAGTGTCTCAAAGCGTTGTCTGTTTTATTTGGAAGCAAAGCAGCAATGAGAAGGGATGCTAAGCAAAAAAAACCCTCTTTCTGTTTTGAGGGCTAGTTATACACTCAAAATCCTCACAAAGGATGTTTTTTCCAGTTGGCAAACACCATGCTCCCTGCACTAGGCTAAGTTTCCTGTTGACTAAGATCACGAGCTCTCTTAGGTGGCTGTTCATCAAAAGATGTTTTCCAGCTGGCAAGAAGCATGTCCCCCTGCATATGGCCATTTCTGGCTAAGAAAACATCATGTGCCTTCCCATCAGGATGTTTTTCATGCTCTTCTCATGAGTCTGCTTTTCAGTGGTGGACAAAGTACCCCCACATTCCGCACTTGAGACCAAACAAACAAACAAACCACACCCACACAACACAACCAAGCCTCCAAAGAAATCAAAACTTCCACTACAGTTCAGCATGCTATGGAGTAAGGACTCATCATTGGGTAGAATATCCCAGCAATTCCACTGAAGAGATAGCCAAAGTGCCTGCAAATGAGGCCCATGTAAGTAAGCAGAGGCCCTATGTTGAACTGTGGATTTATTCTATCCTTATTAACGTCAAAACATCTGGTCTTTAGTTGATACTAGAGTTGAGTAGGCTTTAATTGATGGTACCCAGATGTACCAGGGATAATGAGCATCGGAGCTGGGTATAGAGCTATAAAAGTACAACTAAGAAAAGCCAAGCTTGCCCTAGAGTGTGAGCAACTATCCTCATGTCTTCCCAAGAGTGTACAATGTACATTTACCTATTTTAAGGGAACATTCCGGGGGTAGCTGTAGTAATGAATATCACACTGGAGAGATTTACCTGACGTAAAGACAGTCAGGCATAGTTGGATGAAGGGGGAACCTGTAAAGCTGCCTACAAAAACTATCAAGGAATTTTAAGTAACTTTTGTTACATTTACTCATTGGCTTGTATGTGTAGGTGGAATGGTGCACGTGTGGCAGTCAGAGAACAAAGTGGAAAGTCAGTTCTCACTTTTCCATCATGTGCATCCCAGGGACTGAACTCAGGTCCTCAGCTTGGCATCAAGAGTACTTATTTACCCACTGAGCCATCTTGCTAGCCTCATCAATGAATTATTTAAAATTATGTTCCCTTATTTATATATTGCACATGTGCACAACTTTAATCCCAGCAGTCAGAAGGCGCAAGCAGGTGGGACTCTGTGATTTTTAGCTAGTCTGGTTTACAGAGTGAGTTTCAGGCCAATTGGGGCTACCTGGTGAGACCCTGTATCTCTCTCTCTCTCTCTCTCTCTCTCTCTCTCTCACACACACACACACACACACACACACACACACACACACACACACAC
>CAJQZJ010032114.1:8568799-8592237 GCA_907164525.1 Lophiomys imhausi
TTTTTTTTTTTTTTTTTTTTTTTTTTTTTGCGACAGGGTTTCTCTGTATAGCCCTGGCTGTCCTGGACTCTCTTTTATAGACCAGGCTGGCCTCGAACTCACAGAGATCCGCCTGCCTTTGCCTCCCAAGTGCTGGGATTAAAAGCAAGGCTCTTTTTCTTATAACAATAAATACAATACAAAACAATAAGAACTCCGGCATATAGTTTTAAGTCATGACTCCCCAGCAGCAATTCCACACATAAAGTGGCATTAAAGTCATTTTTATTCTACTTGGTTTGGTTTTGCTTTAAACATTAAAAAAATTTATGTGTGTGAATGTTTTGCTTTTTACCAGGCACACATGTGGCATATCTGTGTACCACGTGTGTGCCTGGTATTTGCAGAAGCCAGAAGGCATCAGATACCCTGAAACTGGAGTTATCGATGGTTGTGAGTCATCACATTGATATAGTCTGGGTTCTTTTTTTTTTTTTTTTTTTTTTTGGTTTTTCGAGACAGGGTTTCTCTGAATATCTCTGGCTGTCCTGGACTCGCTTTGTAGACCAGGCTGGCCTCGAACTCACAAAGATCCGCCTGCCTCTGCCTCCCAAGTGCTGGGATTAAAGGCGTGCGCCACCACCGCCCGGCATAGTCTGGGTTCTTGATTGCGTTAAAGAATTCAAAGGCAGGAAAAAGCCTGACAGGTAGCAGCAGAGAAATCTCAAACACCTCAGATAGCAGCAGCCAGAATCAGCAATTAAGAAAGGTGTTTATTAGAGGGTAAGGAAACACTTATACAGCAGGCATACAGAAAAAGACCCTCTGTAAAGGGAGGGGGTGGAGGTGAGGTGGGACATGAGGTCATGACTTGGGAAGCTGAAAAAAATATCCACTGAGGCCCTCAGCTTTGTTTACCAAGCAGCTACAGGAGTCTCAGTTTTCCAGTGTGAAGAACAGCCATTGCTAGATGATCCAGCCACGCTGTGTAAGCCAAGCTTGTTTGTTTTTTGAGACAGGGTTTCTCTGTGTAGCTCTGGCTGTCCTGGAGCTCACTCTGTAGATCTGGAAGTCAGAGATCCCCCTGCCTCTGCCTCTGCCTCTCAAGTGTTGTAATTAAAGGCATGCACCACCACTGCCCCCGCTGCCTAAGCCAGTCTTAACAACCCCCACTGGTGATTTCTATTCATTCTATTGTTTCTGTTCTTCTGGAGAGCCCAGACTAACACAGTAGTCAAGCATGACCTTGAACTCCTGATCCACCTTCCTTACATTCCAAGTGCTAGGATTGCAGGCATGTACAACCAGACCTGATTTATGTGGTGCTGAGGATTGAACCCAGGGCTTCATGCTTGCTAGGCAAGACCTCTACCAACTGGGCTCCATTTCTAGCCTAATTTTGTAAAAAGGAAACAAACTGAAGGCATTTGGAATATAACTTCCATTTTGAATAGGGGTCAAATAAAGTTTTAAGATCCCAAGACCTCCCAGGGTAACTGACATCTTGCTTGGCAGGAAGAGACGTGCACGTGGATGGCAGGTTGAGACATAAATGCCCGGCAAATTGCCCGAACATAGTTGAATAGCCAACCAATGGGAACAGTGAACCACAAAGACATGTTCCTAAGGAAGTCCCCAATCCATAAATCCTGATTGGGGAGAAAAATGTAACTGTAACTTGACACAGATGTTTGTGTATTTCGGGCTTAAAAACTCTATACCTAGCCGGGTGTGGTGACGCACGCCTTTAATCCCAGCACCTGGGAGGCAGAGGCAGGCGGATCTCTGTGAGTTCGAGGCCAGCCTGTTCTACAAAGCGAGTCCAGGACAGCCAGAGCTGTTACACAGAGAGACCCTGTCTCGAAAAACCAAAAAAACAAACAAACAAAAAAAAAAAACTCTATACCATAGAGGGTACATAGTTCAGCTCCTGAGTCTGTTCTTCGGCCCTGAGTACAATAAACTTTTGTCATCTGCTCAAATATTACTAAGATGAGTGTTTGAAGACAGAGTCTGTGCTATTGTTTCTGGCTGGTCAGTCTTGGCTGACTGATTCAAGTAAAGATCTTGCTTTGCTGGACTCTTGTGCCTGCTTGGGTTGTTTGGAATTTTCAGACCCCCAACAATTTATTTCTTTATTTTTGCATGGGCATGTGTGTAGGTATATGTACATGTTCAGGTGTGTATGTATGTGTGTGTGCATACGTGAGGCCAAAAATTGGTATCTTCTTCGATTGCTCTCTGCCTCATATGTGAAGGTAGGGTCTCTCACTTGAACCCGGAGCTCACCTGTCCAGCTGGTCTAGCTAGCCACTTTGCTCCCCGAGATCTCCTGTTCCTGCCTCCTGATGCTGGGATTACAGCTGAGCACTTATGTGCTTCTGGAGATCTGAACTCTGGTCCTCATGCTTGTACAAGTGCTGTACTGCCTAAGCTATCGCCCCAGAACTGTTTTTTGTTTTGGGTTTTTGATTTTGATTTTGTTTTTTAGAGGGAGTGTCTTGCTATATAGCCCATGGTGACCTCAGACTCCTCCTGCTTCAGCCTCCCAATTGCCAGTATTACTGGTATGCACCACCATACCCATCTGAAAGGAAGGTTTTTGGAAGAGAAGAATATTGCCACTGGGGCCACAGTATATGCTGAAAAGATCTGTCCAAAAGCGGGTGTGGTGGCACATGCCTTTAATCCCAGCACTCGGGATGCAGAGGCAGGTGGATCTCTGTGAGTTCAAGGCTAGCCTGGTCTACAAAGTGAGTCTAGGACAGTCAGGGCTACACAGAGAAACCCTGTCTCAAAAAACAACAACAACAAAAAGATCTGGCCAAGTAAATATCTGATTTTTTATTTTATTATTATCCAGTGTGCAGCATTGGTGTTTTTCCTGCATGTATGTTGGTGTGAGGGAGTTCCATCCACCGGAACTTGAGTTACAGACACTTGTGAGCTGCCATGTGAGTGCTCAGAAATGAACCCTGGGTCCTTTGCAAGAGCAGCCAATCCTCTCAACCACTGAGCCGTCTCTCCAGCCCGATACCTGTTTGTTTTAACATCAAAGAGAGCACACTCACCTCCTGGCACATGCAACAGCTGGATGGAGCAAGTAACTGCAACCCTATAGCCACTGCACCCCGGCGGATCCAAAGGACCGGTGTCCCTGCTGCTCGGTGGGAAGTCCTCACTAACACATACCTGCCTAGTAATTGTTGGTCCCCCATCCTGCCAACTCCACCCCCACTCCCACTACCAGGCAGCTGTATGGAATGTTTTATCAGACAAGAGAGGTTTTGATCCTAACTCAAGTAAAAATTACAGTATCATAGATGAGTTCAAAAACAATGGTGAATTATGCAAGACATGTTTACAGTGACAGAAGGGAGGAGACACTTCTCCCTGACTGCATGGGGATGCTGGCTTCCTTGTGGTTTACTAACAAAGCAGGTGCCACCCACAACCTCCACCCCACCCCCTGATGTCAGAAAATGCTTGCTTTCCTGCTGGAAGCTCTTTTTAAAGACTGTAACTCCTACTAGCCAGAGTGCGGTTTCCACTTCCTGAGTTGGTGAGGATGACTTTCAGAATGTTCTAGAGTCCCTTGCAGCCTTTGCACCATTGTTTTTGTTTTTTGTTTTTGTTTTTTTCGAGACAGGGTTTCTCTGTTTAACAGCTCTGGCTGTCCTGGACTCGCTTTGTAGACCAGGCTGGCCTCGAACTCGCAAAGATCCACCTGCCTCTGCCTCCCAAGTGCTGGGATTAAAGGCGTGCGCCACCACCGCCCGGCTGCACCATTGATTTTGAACTCATCTGTGACACTGTAATTTTTACTTCAGTTAGGATCAGAATTTACATTTTTTGGGGAGGGGGGGCATGGGTTCGAGGCAGGGTTTCTCTGTGTAACAGACCTGGCTGTCCTGGAATTCACTCTGTAGACCAGGCTGGCCTCCAACTCAGAGATCTGCCTCCCTTTGCTGGGATTAAAGGTGTGTGAAACCATGAACAACTAGAGTTTACATTCTTAGGCCTGCAATTGTTGTATTTATCAGTTAAAAACCTGTGATGTGGGGCTGGGATGGTGGCTCAGTGAGTAAAGGGCTTGCCAGGCATGCTTTTCATGAGGAGCTGAGTTCAAATCCCCAGCAACATGTAAAAAGCTAGGCACATAACTCCAGCAGGAGTGGGAGAGGAGACAGAAGAATCCATGGAGCTTGCTGGTTGCCAGCCCAGCTGGAAAATCATGAACTCCAGGTTCAGAAAGAGACAGTCTCAAGTGAGAAAGGTGGAATGATAGAGGACACCCTCCCCCAGGTACACACACCAGGTCTCATACATTCCAACAATCACACACACACACAGACACATACTAAGGGGGAAAGTGGTTGACAAAGACCCCTGACATAGACCTTCACGTGCATATGCATATATATGCACACTTCCCAATAAAATCTGTGACTTCTGTCAGGTCCAAAGGAAGCTAATTCCCTAAATTCCAAAAAGCAGTAAATATCCAGAAATGGGCTCAACTTGGACTGTAAGAGGATTTCTGGTGGTTAGATAAAAGCCAGAATTCCTCAGGAACTTGTGAAACTGGTTCCTCTTTACCAAAAGGAGTCGTTTCTTTTATCACTGGCAGAAGGGACAGATGGCTGCCTGTGGTGCTCACCAGCATATCAAAGTGCATGCTGGTATCAAAAGTACCTGTTACACATTTCAGCGTCTGTGCTAGCCTTCCCCACCTCCTCCCTTACCCTAAAATCCCTCCAGCCCCTGGGCTTCCTTCACCACAGCTACACATTCTTCTTTGTACCCTGCTATTCTAGCTATGTTCTCTCTGTCTGTTCCTGCTTCTCTGTTTCCTCTATTGAAAAGATAGGAACCCCCATCCTGAGCTGAGCAAAAGTTAAGCGATCTTCACTACCCCCTCCCCACTGCTCCAGCCCCAGGGTCTCCTTGAAGTCTCCTTGAGAAAAGGACTGCCCAGCCCCAGAAATAAGAAAACAGCCAGGGCCAAATTTCCTGACTCTCGAAGCAGGGCCCCTCCTCCAGGAATGTACACCAATGCTTTAACTATTATTGACACCTTCCCCAAAACGTACATAACCCAAAGGTTTGTAAAGTTTGTCGTTGTTGACTTTTCCCCCTCCCTCGGGTGTAGGCCATCCCATGTGCTTTGGCCAGGTAAGTTGGAACAATAAATTCTTCTTTTTTTTTTTTTTATTGATTTGATGTCTTTTTCTCATTGAAAAAGTCATTTTTTCTCATTGAGGGTCAGCAGGAAGATAGGCAAGACCCTCTCCAGGGGTTGTGGGCCTTACACTATTTCTACCCCCTGCTATTATTCCCTCTCTCACAGACAGTCCTGCCAGGCAGGTCCAGTCTGCTGGCCACATTCAGTCTACTTCTTTCTTTTTCTGCTGGACAGTTCCAGATGCCTCTGGCTGTTCTTTCATACCTACAATAAAAACCTTCCCCTTGCCCACCGTGGTGGCACACGCCTGTAATGCAAGCACTTGGGAGGCAGAGGCAGGCAGATCACTGTGATTTTGAGGCTAGCCTGGTCTACAAAGTAAGTCCAGGGCAGCCAGGGCTACACAGAGAAACTCTGTCTGGAGAAAACAAAAACAAAACCAAAAACAAACTTCCCCTCAACCATACCATGGAGCGGTCACATATCAGCTTATACTTTTTTTTTTTTTTTCCTAGACAGGATTTCCCTGTAGCTCCTGGCTATCCTGTAATTCCCTCTGTAGACCAGGCTGGACTTGAACTCAGAGATCCTCCTGCCTCTGCTCTAGGGTGTTGAGATCAAAGTCCTGTGCCACTATGACCCAGCAACACTTTATACAACTTCTAATAGGACATTTTCAGTTGCTTGTGACAGCAATGAAATTGAAACTAGTTTCAAGGGGATGAAAGGAAATTATTGACATAACCAAAAAGTCACGAGGATATCAGCCATGCCTGGACCAAGAGACTCAAGGGTGTCAGGAAGCCAGAGTTTCCCATCTCTTCCTCAGACTTCTTTGTAGTTGTCAGGCTATGCCTCCTGTGGTGATGAGAAAGAGCCCAGCAGCTCTGAAAGGTGTGCCAAATGTTAGAGAAGTTGTGAAAGTGGTTCTATTCCTGTCTCTGCTCATCTGTCCATCCCTGTGCATGCGTGTGTGTGTGTGTGTGTGTGTGTGTGTGTGTGTGTGTGTGTGTGTGAGAGAGAGAGAGAGAGAGAGAGAGAGAGAGAGAGAGAGAGAGAGATTTGTTTATATGGTCCAAGGCCAGGTGTGGTGTAATGTCAGCACTCAGGAGGCTGAGGAGGGAGGACCAGAGGTCTAAGGACACAGTGAGTTGGAGGCTAGCCTGGGCTACACAAGACCGTCTCAATAAAAACAAAGACAACCAACAAAAAGCAGCATGACCGTAAAACACCTTTGTCACTTGGGAGCAAGAGGCAGTTGGATCTCTGTGAAGTTCCAAGATGGTCTGATCTACACAGTGAGACCCTGCCTCAAAAACAAAACAAAGCTG
Organism: Lophiomys imhausi; assembly: GCA_907164525.1. Taxonomy (NCBI): domain Eukaryota; kingdom Metazoa; phylum Chordata; class Mammalia; order Rodentia; family Muridae; genus Lophiomys; species Lophiomys imhausi. The sequence continues at coordinate 8,575,295 of CAJQZJ010032114.1, forward strand.
GGTGTGGTGGCGCACGCCTTTAATCCCAGCACTCGGGAGGCAGAGGCAGGTGGATCTCTGTGAATTTGAGGCTCACCTGGTGTACAAACTGAGTCCAGGACAGCCATGGATACACAGAGAAACCCTGTCTTGAAAAACAAACAAACAAAAAAAACCCCAAAACAAACAAACAAAAACCAGGCAGAGTTGGGGAAGAGGAGAGAGGCTTCCATGCTTAATTCACTGACTCCTCTTTGGCTATTTCATGCTGACATGACATCTGGGACCAATCCTAGGGCTTCTTCATGCATGCTACCGAGTGAACTCTCTAGTCCCCGTGCCCATTTCTTGTTTTACTTTTCAGCATAGCACTCACCACTTCGTGCTGCAGAATATATTTACATTTCTTTAACTTCTTTTTAAAAATTCAGTTTAGGGGCTAGGGAGTTGGCTCGGTGGTTAAGAGTCCTGGGTGTTCTTTTGGAGCACCTGGGTTTAGCTCCCAGCACCCACACAGCAGCTTTCACCTGACTGTAACTCCAGTTCCAAGGGATCTGATGCCCTCCTCTGGCCTTCTAGGGCACAACACACACAGTGCACTTACATACAAAACATCCACACACACAAAAATAAATAATTATTATAATTTACCATATGTGTGTGAATATGCACAGAGGACAGATGATTTTAGGGACCAGTTCTCTCTTCCCATTGTGGAGTCTGGGGACCAAATTTGGGTCACCAGCTCTGCCACAAGCATATACGTATTATTTTGTTAGTTGATTCATCTTGATCATTATCTTTTACTTACAGTAGTGAGTTCTAACCCAGCCAGGGTTACATAGGGAGACCCTGTCTCAAAACAAAAACCAAAGGCAGGGTGGTGCACACCTGTAGTCCCAGCACTGGGGAGGTAAAGTGGGAAGGATGAGGAGGTCGAGGTCGGCTTAAATTTAGACCTCAAGTTCTAGGCAAGCCTGGGTTACAAGAGACCTTGTCTCAAAAACAAACCGAAAACCATCAACGCTGTTTACCATTTACTGAAGTATTAAAGCAGATAGAAGGGAAAATATCATGTTCCTTCAGAAGAAAAATAAGTGATCACCCTGAAACACCGCCCCAATGCCAGTCTGAATAGCTGGCTGAACAGCAGGAGTTTCTCTTGGTTTCTGTTTCCCCACATCAGATTCAACCCCAACCAGTGGACTCACAGAAGAAACTGTGAATCAAACAGCTGGAGGACTGCTGGTTTAAGGCTGGGACATTTGCACAGAAACCATGTTTGCCAGGTATCTAATGTCTTGAGTCTCTTTTTCTGGGCATCAGAGAGCTGACAGCTTTATTTATAACTAAGGAGATTCTAAAATTGGCACCATCTGGCCAGAGAAGTAACATCTCTGATGGCACAGGTTCCTCTTCTTCTGTTAACACAGTCGAAGCAGGCATCCAGACACCCGCTGAGCTATGCAACTGTAAAACTTTTGAAATTGGCAGGTGCCCCCAAGCCCCAGAGCAGGGTGATGGATGGCCCGAAACTGGAGTTACAGATAGCTATGATCCACCACATGGATGTTTGGGTTGAACCCAGGTCTTTGGGAACAGCAAGTGTTCTAAATCATGGAGCAATATTCCTCCCCCCCCCCATTTATTTTGACAGTGACTCACTATGTAGCCCTAGCTGGCCTGGAATTCTCCATGTAGGCCAGGCTGGGCTCATAGATCAGCCTAACCTCAAACTCAGAGATCCACCTGCCTTTGTCTCCTGAGTGCCTGGATTGAAACTGTATACAACTACATCTGCACCCCACCCCTCTCTGCCCCCTCCACCTGTCGCTGTTCCCCCTTTGGAGGCAGTGTCTCAGGTATCCCAAGCTGGTCTCAAGCTCAGTATGTAGCCAAGAATGCCCTCTTGGACTCCTGATTCGCCTGTTTCTATCTCCTAAGTGCTGGGATTATAGGCATGCACAGTCAGACCTAGTTTCAGCCTGGTTGGGATAGAATGTAGGGCTTTGGGAATGGTAGGCAAGCACTTATCATCTGAGCTACATCCCTAGCCTCAAGTATTCTTTAATTAAAACAATGGGATATTCAAGCCAGGTGTTATGTAAATATCAAAAATTAACATGTGAGCCAGGTCCAGGTGTGGTGTAGAAAAGCCTTTAATCCCAGCACTGCGGAGGCAGAGGCTGGGGGAGCTCTGTGAGTTCCAGGTCAGCCTGGTCTACAGAGCAAATCCAGGACAGCCAGGGTTACACAGAGAAACCCTGTCTTGAAAACCAAACCATACAAAATAAAACAAACAAAAAACCCAAAAAAGACAACAAATATATATATATATATGTATGTATGTATGTGTGTGTGTGTGTGTGTGTTTTGAGAGAAACAAGGAAACAAGGTTAGAAATACATCATGGAGCTATAACTTGAAAACTAAGCTCAGATGGGTGTAGTGTCACATGTCTGCAATCCTAGTACTCCCGAGGCAAGGGGACTGAGGGTTCAAAGACAGCCCCAGAGCCGGGCATGGTGGCGCACGCCTTTAATCTCAGCACTCGGGAGGCAGAGGCAGGTGGATCTTTGCGAGGTTCAAGGCCAGCCTGGTCTACAAAGTGAGTCCAGGACAGCCAGGCTGTTACATAGAGAAACCCTGTCTCGAAAAACCAAAAAACAAACAAACAAACAAACAAAAACAAAGACATCCCCAGAAAGAAAAAAGAAAGGGGGAAAAAAAAGGGAATGAAAGAAAAGGAAAATCCAAAATGTTGATATTACTAAGTGAAGCGGGAAATGACACAGGTGTAAGTAGAGTGTTTACACCATAAATAAAACTGAGCCAAAATGCATTGTGAATTAAAGAACTGGAGAACTGGGGCCGAGGCTCAGTAGTTTTCCCAAAGAACCCAAATTTAGTTCTCAGAATTAATGTTAGTGGCTAACAGCTGCCTGTAATTCCAGCCAATACCTTCTTCTGGCCTCTGTAGGCACCTGCACACACTTGCATACACACATACAAATTAAACAAGACAGACCAAACAAAACTTTCTTTAGAGTGATTGTGGTAGCAAAGCCAAGTTCCCTGCATGGATTTCTAGTTTTAAGTAAAGATTTTGGACGTGGGAATCTGGCTTTGTAGGTAGAATGCTTGCCTGGCATGCACAAGGCCCTGCATTCCATCCTCAACCCTGCAAAAGTACCATTATGGTATACATCTGCAATCCCAGCACTTGGAAATGTAGAAGCAGGAAGATCAGAAATTCAAGGTTATCCTTGGCTTACACAGAAAGCTGAGGATAGCTGGACTACAGAAGACTGTGTTAAAAAATAATTAACAGGGCTGGAGAGATGGCTCAGAGACTAAGAGCACTGGCTGCTCTTCCAGAGGTCCTGAGTTCACTTCCCAGCAACCACATGGTGGTTCACAACCATCTATAATGGGATCTGGTGCCCTCTTCTGGCCTGCAGGCATACCTGCAGCCAGAACACTGTATACGTAATAAATGAATAAAATCTTTAAAAAAAATAATTAACAGTATAAGATCTCCTAATAATCTTGTACTTCTGGCAAGCTAAATGCCAGATACAGTTTTTTTAGGATTAGTTTTAGGTTTTATTGCCGCCTAGTGGTTGGTATACTGTTGCTATTTTGAGAATCAGTTTTGTTAGTTTTTATAACTGTGGTGAAACACCATGACCAAAGCAACTTGGGGACGAAAGTTTATTTCCCTTACATTTCCAAATCACAATGGACTGTAGGAAGTCGAGGTACGTACATGGAGGTAGGCACTGAGTAGCGTCTATGGAGCGGTGCTGTGTACTGGCTTGCCCAGCCTACTTTCTATAAACCCAGGACCACCAGCCCAGGGATGGGACCACCCACAATGGGCTAGAACTACCCCCAACAACCACTGATTAAAAAAATGCCTGACAGGCTTGTCTGATTACAACCCTATTTTCTGGAGGCATTTTCTCAATTGAAGTTCCCTCCTCTCAGATGACTGTAGTTTGAAGTTTGTACCAAGTAGACATAAAACCAGCCAGCAGCCGGGCGGTGGTGGTGCACGCCTTTAATCCCAGGGCGTGGGAGGCAGAGGCAGGTGGATCTCTGTGAGTTTGAGGCCAGCCTGGTCTACAAAAGTCTGGAGTCCAGGACAGCCAGAGCTGTTACACAGAGAAACTCTGTCTCGGAAAACCAAAGGAAACAAACAAACAAACAAACAAACAAAAAAACAGCCAGCACATAACCTCAATTAGAAATCTTGACCTCTTTTTGGGGTAACTGCCCCAGGACCCCATTTCCATCCCAACTTCAGAGTCATTAGGTCTCATCCTCAAGGCTTTTGTGTCTTCCCCTCCATTGGTAGGAATAATACAGCAGCCGAGCGGGTCCCATTGAAACAAAGGCGTGAGTCATTTTAACTGGGGAACCATTGACAGGGCTCAATTCCCTCATTTTTTGGGTTAAGAATAGGAACATCTGTTTCATATAGTAGTTCTTATTAAACTAGTTCTGACTTGGCAAGATGGTTTGGTGGGAAAAGTGTTTGCCTTGCAAGCATGTGTACAGATTGCCAGGACCCACACAAAAACATAGGGGTGACAGCACATGCCCAAAACCCTCCAGGACTGAGGAGCCAAGCCATATAGTCCCTGAAGACTCACTGGCTAAAATGGTGAGCTCCAGGTTCAGCAAGGTAGCATGACCTTGAACTTCAAATCCTTCTTCCATTGTGTATCTTTTTTTTTTTTTTAAGATTTATTTATTTTACATAGATGAGAGCTCTATCTGCATGTACTCCTTCATCCCGGAAGAGGGCATCAGATTCCAGTATAGATGGTTGTGAGCCACCATGTGGTTGCTGGGAATTGAACTCTGGACCTCTGGAAGAGCAAACAGTGCTCTTAACCAGTGAGCCATCTCTCCAGCCCTCCATTGTGTATCTTCATGACCAATTTTCAGTGATGGGAATGAACCCCAGGGATTCAAGCATGCCATACAAGCATACTACGAAGCTAATCTCCAGCTTCGTTTTTGTTTTGAAACAGATCCTACCATGTAGGCAAGCTGCCCTCAGAACTCTCCCTTCTGCTGCCTCGGCTTTTGGAGGATCAAGGTGTGCAGCACCATGCCCAGAACTGAATAACCAAAATTTGGTTCATGGTCACAATGAAGCATTTCCACGTAGAATTTGAGGATTGTGACATCACAGGCAAACATAAAATGTTACTGTGGATATTTGCTATGTCAAAATACTGCTTTACAATGACACAATTCAGTTTGGTGGTGTATGGTGCACTGTGATGTCACAGTTCAACACTGGTGCCACAATCACATGGTAATGACACAATGGAACATTTAATATGTAACAATTCAGCTGTGATGACACAGTCCACGTGGTGGTGATACAGTGCACATGTGGAACACCATATTGTCCTTAATGGACATTCTGCTGTCTGAGACAGTCATCACAACAGAGCCTTGTGGGATCACAATACCATCGCATTCTCAACCGTGACAAATGAGTCATGTCCCATCTGAGTGGTGATGACACAGGGTCTAGTGGAGTTGCCTGCCGCAGCACTGTGATGGTAAGTGGACCCTGTCTCAAAACAGTTGTTCTGACTCCCAAACATGTGCCATGGCCTGTGTGTGCCCCTTCCTCCCCTAACATCAGACATTAACACACATAAAATAAAGTGATTGAATAAGAATAGTCCCCTAGTAGCCAGGAATGGTGGTGCACACCTTTAATTCCAGCACTCGGGAGGCAGTCAGGTGGACCTCTGTGAGTTCAGGGCCAGCCTGGTCTACAGAGTCCAGGACAGCCAGGGATACACAGAGAAACCCTGTCTAAAAAAAAAAAAAAAGAATAGTCTGCTGCTGGGTGTGGTATCAGGTGGTGCATGTCTTTAATCCTAGTACTTGGGAGGCAGAGGCGGCGGATCTCTGTGAGTTCAAGGTTATCTGGCCTACAAAGTTGAGTCCAGGACAGCCAGAGGTAGAGAAATCCTGTCTCGAAAAACAGACTGCTGCCCCAGAGGCATTGCAGATGTGGCTGCTGTGTCACATGTGTATCAGTAAGTGGCAGAGAGACAAACTGTCTACATTCAATGTTCCCTATCTATGAACATCTGAATGAATACTAGCCTAACATTCCTGGAAAAAAAAATCAAGCGGGAGACCAAGACCAGTTTGGTGCCATTGGACTGCGACGGAGTTATCCTGTGACATCCACCAATCAATCACCACATGGGCTCCCAGGTCAGGAAGCAAGACTAGAAGAACCCTGCTTGGCCCTGGACGTGGGGGTTGTACGTGAGCCAGCTGTTTTGTCCCCTCCCTTCCTTTTTGCTCTAACAAGAGCAGGAGAGTTATCTCTGCCCTTCACCTGGACAGCACAGCATAGCAGCTAGCTGCCCCTGGATGTGGGGGATGTGTGTGAACCAGTCCCTAAGGTGGGTGTGTGGGAGAGCCAACCCTGACTTTTGTCTGCTTTTCCATGGTGTTGTTGAGATCCCCTCCACTTCCTGATGCCCTTGACACTCTTAGCAGGAGGGAGAGTTGGCCCTGATAGGTTCATGAGAACTGGTCCAGCCCCTAACCTGCTGTAGCACTCAGGAGAGCAGGGCCTCCTCCTTACTTGGGTAGCACAGTAGAACTGGCCATGGATGTGGGGGTTGCAGGCACAGAACCAGGGCTTTGAGTTGACTCACACCAGTATATATTCCATGGATGAACTGCTGGAGTGCATGAAGAGGTCAGTTCCACAGACCCAAACTACAGGATCTCCATGACACAGAATAACAGTACATCTGAGAAGAGTTCCAGTAATTGACAAAGTAACAGAAGCCAGAGGCCTGGCACCAGACCACGGAATCATAATGAACATTTGCAAGCAAAAAAATGAGGACAAAATGGGGTATGGTGGGATACACTGAGACACACTACAGCTTTCACAATGAGATTTTTTGGGTTTTGTTTCTATTTTAATTTTAATTTTGTGTTTTTTGAGACGGGTTCTCTGTGCAAGGCCCTGGCTGCCCTGGACTCACTCTGTAGACTAGTCTCAAGCTCACAGAGATCCACCTGCCTCCACCTCCCAAGCGCTGGAATTAAAGGTGTGAGACACCACCATACTCTGCAAGATTTTTTTTTTTTAATGTTGGGAGAGGTTTCAAGGGTGGAGGGTGGGACTGAGGGGAGGTGGGAGATGAGAGATGATGTGAAATTCACAAAAGAAAAAAAAAGAAAGAAAAAAAGTCTGGCTCTCACACACACACAAGAGGTCATAGGCACTTAAGTTGTGTTGTTTCGACTTGATTCTACCTTATATTAACTAGCTTAAACAAACATTAGGAAACTAGTCTGTAGCTAAAGCTAAGCTCTAAAGTCTCAGCTCCTGCTGGTGAGATGGAAAAGCTCTCACACTCAGAAGTGTTAACCTAGGTCCTGAATTCACTGCCAGGCTATCAAGGCACTCACTATGTGTTGTGGCCTGAAGTCACATGAATTAGAGACCTATCTCAAGCTGGGTGGTGGTGATTCACAACTTTAACCTCAGCAGGTGGGAAGTAGTGGTAGTTGGATCTCCATCTCTGAGCTTGAAGCCAGTCTGGGCTACAGAGTGAGTTCCAGGACAGCCAGAGCTGCATAAAGAAACCCTGTCTTGAAAAACCAAGGGTCCTATCTCAAACAATTAAGGGGCAGAGTGATAGAAAACACTTGATCTCCTCCTCTTCCGCCTTGTGTATGTGCATACACAAGCATGCACACTCACACCACACAACTGGACGAAAAGAATGCCGAATGGTGACTGATATATTCAACCACATTGAATTAGCAATACAAAAGCATAAAGGGCACAGACACTTAAAAACAGATGAAGCAATTTGTTTCTCCTGACAGTTCTTAGGCTCTCTGGTACACAGACCGTAGAAAAGTTTGATCACTGTTTGTTTGAATATTGAATACAACTGCTGAAAGTGATTTGTCAAGCCTATACACATGCTCACCTGCCATTAATTATGGGTGAAAACAAGTTACTTCGGGGACTCCTCATCAGCACGGGAATACATATGCAAATCTGTATTCACACTTGGACTGCCTTCTCACTCTGTACTTATTCCAGTTTTAGGTGCCTGAGGTTGAAGCTTGATATATTCTTTTGGGTTTTATGTGCACAACCACCACACAGTTAGTCAAACGGCACTGGTGGGCCACAAAGACTGATGGTGGCATTTAAGCCTATAGCTTCTCTTTTTTTTTTTTTTTTTTTTTTGTGGGGGGGGGGGGGGGTCAAGACAGGGTTTCTCTGTGTAACAGCCTGGCTGTCCTGACTCACTCTGTAGACCAGGCTGGCCTCGAACTCACAGAGATCCACCTGCCTCTGCCTCCTGAGTGCTGGGATTAAAGGCATGCACCACCACCTGGCCAAGCCTATAGTTTCATACAGGCAGAGTAAACTAAGGGAGTCATGAGGCCTGAATACAATCTCAGGACAGGAAAGGGCAAAGCAGCCAAGTGGCTTTCCTCACTGCATGAACAAAGATGTATTTCTCCAAAAGAATCATCAGTGCTTGCATGTCACTGCACCTAATAAAACACAGTGGGCCTTTATAACAAAATCGCATCTGCCTAGAAAATATGCACACAGTATGCTTTTGGGATCACTGGTCACTCTTCCCTTTTCTCGGTCTTTTTCTCTTAGAGCTTGCAGGTGTTGGAGTCTTTTGCCCCTCTTCTTTCACTGTGGGCACAGGCTGTTTGAAAACGATTTCATTATCTTCATCATCGTTGATTTCGGTCACTTGTGACTTTCTTCTCTCCAAAAATGTTGGTGTACAAACTGGTGTGGGACCCTGAAACCAACAAGTACATTACAGTCCAGGGCTGAGCACAGGCTTAAGGAACTACCACCCAGCATCATTACCCTCCTAGCTTTATCAGGAATGAACACCCAACACTACTACCCTCTTACATTGAAAAGTTTAGGGATCTACCAAAACGTAACAAAATTCAATATGGTCTCTAGCCAAGTTAATGGTTTATGGTTGTAACCTCAGCTTTCAGGAGGCAGAGGAAGGAAGAACAGGAGGCAGAGGAAGGAAGAACAGAAGTTAGGCTATCATGGGACACACTGTGAGTTGGAGGCAACCTGGACTACATGAGCTCCTGGGTCAAACCTCAAAAATTCACCCAGACCCAGTGAAGAGAACAGCAGAGATTGCTTCTCCTGCTTCAAATTATGTCAGAGTGGCTGATTCCCAGAACACGAGGGCACACTCACCTGGCTGTCCACAGACTTCCTTTTCCTGGACCTATTACGCTTCTTACGAACATACGGGACAAACCCTCTCTTCATCATCTTCTTCTCCTTTCTCCTAGGTACCCCCGAAATCCTTTCTCTTGGGGTTGGTAAAACCTGAAAATGAAGGCTGGAAATTTAACAATTTGCTTATGTCCTCAAGTCTTGACTGTTAAAGATTGGGACTAGGGCAAAGAGGTAATAGACACCTGAGGAAGGTCAAATAAGCCTGGAAATAGATGTCACTTCTCACTAATTAGTTCTGTGGAAGGTAGAAACATTCTCAAGATTCAGCCAAGGAAAGAGGCGAGACTTCCAGCAACCCTGGCTGGAGCCCTTATGATCCACATTCTTGTTTTGTAGTGAAAGATAACTGGCACTCCTTATTGAAACAGGTGGAAAGCCCAGCAAAGCTTCTTTATCTCATCTCCTGACTAGCATGCTAATTCAATTCTTGTTTCTGGAGTTGCTGTAGTACAACTTACACACATCCACAATCAATCACAGAACTGAAGCTCACCTGACTCATTCTGATATTGATTTTTAAAAATATTTCCAGTTGAAGAGAATATGAAGCAAAATCTTAATGAAAATGTCAAAATAATAAAAAAACAAGGGGCTGGAGAGATGGCTCAGTATTGGCTGCTCTTCCAGAGGAAGAGGTTCAATTCCCAGCACCCACATGGTGGCTCACAGCTGTCTGTGCATGCAAGCCTACTGAGGCCAGAAGGGCACTGGGTGTCTTACTCCATCAGCATTTTAGCTCCCTAAGACCAAGTCCCTCGAAGTTAGGTTGATAGCCAGCAAGTGTCACATGTCCATGTCTCTCCTCCCCTGGATTGCAGGCATGAACATAAGCATACATCAGGCCTGACATTATGTGGGTGCTAGGATCTGAACTCAGGTCATTTTTTTCTTGTTTTTTTTTTAGGTTTTTCTTTCTTTTTTTTTTTTTTGGTTTTTCGAGACAGGGTTTCTCTAACAGCTCTGGCTGTCCTGGACTCACTTTGTAGAGGTGTGAGCCACCACTCCAGGCTAGGTCCTCTTATTTGTATAGCAAGCGCTCTTTCTCATTAGTTCAGCTCTCTATCCGATTTTTAAGCTTTTACAAAACCCAAAAGCCACAACGCAAGGGACCAGCTATAGTGGCATAAGACTACAGTCCCTTGCCGGGCAGTGGTGGCACACGCCTTTAATCCCAGCACTTGGGAGGCAGAGGCAGGCGGATCTTTGTGAGTTCGAGGCCAGCCTGGTCTACAAATTGAGTCCAGGACAGCCAGGGCTACACAGAGAAACCCTGTCTCGAAAAAAAAAAAAAAAAAAAAAAAACTACAGTCCCAGCACTAGGGATGTGGAAGGTAGGAGGATACAAGTTCATCTTCAGAAAATAGTAGGGCTAGGGCCTGGTGTGGTGGTGCACACCTTTAATCCCAGCACTCGGGAGGCAAGAGGCAGGTGGATCTCTGTGAGTTCAAGGCCAACCTGGTCTACAAAGTGAGTCCAGGGCAGCCAAGGATACACAGAGAAACCCTGTCTCAAAAAACTAAAAAAGAGTCAGATCTTTCCTTCAACTACATGGGACCCAGGAACTGAAGTAGGTAGCCAGGCTTGGTGGTTAAGTGCCTTCACTCAGCCAGGCGGTGGTGGCGCACGCCTTTAATCCCAGCACTTGGGAGGGAAAGGCAGGTGGATCTTTGCGAGTTTGAGGCCAGCCTGGTCTAAAAAGTGAGTCCCAGACAGCCAGGGCTACACAGAGAAACCCTGTCTCGAAAAAACAAAAACAAAAAAAGTGCCTTCACTCTAAGCCATCTTGCCAACACTCTTGAAGGTGTTTCTATAGTAACCAGTGGCCATTAATGAGACAATCTCACCTGGTTAACCTCAGGGTCCTCAGAATCCTCTGGAGTGTTAGGAATGCCTTCTGAAATTCCTTTCTTTGGATTAGGTAAGACCTGTAAATAAATATCAAACATTAAACAATTTGTATATTTATGAACTATGTGAATATGCTATAGTTGAATGCCTACCTTTTGTTTATATTGTGGGTTTTGGAGACAGAATTTCTCTGTGTAGCCTTGGCTGTCCTGGAACCCACTTTGTAGATCAGGCTGGTATCGAATTCACGAGATCTGCCTGCTCTGCCTCCTTAGTGCTGGGATTAAAAGCGTGCACCACCACCACCCCGTAGGTGAATGTCTACTTTAGCATCAATGTCTAACTGCCACATGGTTTAAATGTAACCAGGGACAAAGGTTCTGCTGTAACTCAGGTGAGTAGTGCATGCTTATACCCACAGCACTTGGAAGGCTGAGGCAAAAGAACCTCCAATTTGTGGGGAGTCTACCTCATACAGCAAGTTTTTTTGCTTTAAAAAACAAAACTGGGGACTAGAGAGATGGCTGGTATTTTAGAGGACCCAGGTTCAATTCCCAACACCTACATGGTAACTTACAATTATATGTACACTATCGTTTTAGGTGATCCAATGCCCTCTTCTGGCCTCCAAGGGCAGGAAACTACACTGGGGGTAAAAAACTGGCAGGGGCTGGGAATGTAGTTGATACAAAGTAGCACACCTAAAGCCCCGGGTTCATACCTCCAGGATTGCATAAACCTGGAATTATTACATATGTCTGTGTGTAATCCCAGCACTCAGGAAGCAGAGGAAGGAAGGCCAGAAATGTATGCCATTCTCAGCAACATAACAAGCTTGCTGTCAGCTTGGAAGGACTATAAGCCCATCTATCTACTCAGGATCTATGACAAAGGCTTGCTTGCCTGAGCTGTTATAGACTGCACTGAACATGCAACTCAGGGAGATCTTTTCTCTAAAGGGTGGACAGTGTTTGGGGGTGGGAGGAATAAATGATGCAGGCTCAGTATCCCGAGTTCTATCCCCAGGGCTAAGAACATTAGAAAGAATCCACAATGTGGTGTTTCAAAATTTTAGTGAAAACCTTACACAGAACTTGGCAAGACCACTTGTCTAGCATGGGCAGACATGCCTGGCCACCAATCAACCAAAAGAGCCACATGCACAAAACAAACCAAAAATCTAGCATGTGAGGAACACTGGGATAGATTTTTCTTTTTCTTTTGTTTTTGGAGACAGGGTTTCTTTGTGTAATAGCCCTGGGTCTCCTGGATTTGCTCTGTAAATCAGGTTGGCCTCAAACTCAAGAGATGGGCCTGCCCCTGCCTCCTACGTGCTGGTATCAGAGGTATGAGCCCCCACACTTGCAGGATAGATCTTTATAGTCATAAAGATGTGCTAGAACTAGTGAGAAAGGAAGATCACCCCTAAGACAAACCACCAAGAAAATCAGAAAGTATATTTACCAATGAAGGGAAACTATAATCAATCCCTTTCTTAGCTAGTCTCTTCCGAAGTAATTTTTCCTTCTTCCTAAACCGGTATTCCATCTTCAACATTTGCAAATGTCCCCGTTTCTGATTGTAGCGTTTCACTGCTGGAAATGACGGCTGATGAAACGGAACATTCCACTCTTTAAAAAGTTCTTTATGTACTTTTTCTGGTGGCATAAATTTACCTGTATATATATTAAGCAAAAGAAAACAAAAAGGAAAGGATCTTAATTTTAATTTTGTATTTTCCAGACAGCCATTTTTTGTGGTATGAACTACACGGCAAAGAAATAACTTTGGGTTTTTTTTTTTTTTTTTAAATCAAGATAAGGTTTCAACTGAATATGGAATGCTCATTAGGCCACTGAGAATGTCTATCATGGTGTTGGAACTGGGAGAAATGTTACCAGGAAGCCTTGTGAATCTGTCCATAGTCCCAGGGCAGGGCACATGCTACCATGAGTAGAGGTAGGCTAGACATTTACACCTACCTTCCAAGGACAGGTGTCCTGTGATGGGACAAAAGAGTGAGTCTACCTTTCTGTGGGAACCATTTGCCTTGTGTGGCGAATGCACATGTATGTCTGTGGATGAGTACATTCGTGCAGAGTGAGGAGGGCTTGTGGTTTTCTGCTCTATGACTCTCTGCCTTATGTCCTCCAAATAGTCTCTCACTGAACCAGGAGCTAGGCTGGCAGCCAGTGCTGTGCCCACTGTCATTTAGTCTGATCTTGAAATATGACTCTTTACTTTTGGTGTTACCCTGTGTAGAATTCACTAATGGGTTGAACCCAGGCCCCAGAATAAATTCTTTTTATGGGTGTCAAGAATTTGACTTGGGGTTGGTTAGGGAGAGAAGACCTTGCCTGGGTAGGACACTACAGCTGGTCCTGGTTATAGGGATTGTGGGTGAGCCAGCCCTGAGAGTGAATGTGGGAGAGCCAGCTCTGCCTTTTCTGCTATGTGGTGGTGTTGGCTAGGGAGAGATCCCCTTTCCTCCCTTTTGGCCTCACCACCACTGGCCCAGGTGGGGTCACAAGAGCAGGAGAGCTGTCTCTACCTGTCACATGCTGCAGCACTCAGGAGAACAGGCCCTGCACCTTTCCATAGTAGAACTGGGGTTTGAAGATCCAGAACCAGGGCTTTGAGTTGGCCCACCCCAACATCTACTCCATGGATGAACTGCTGGAGTGCAAGGAGAGGTCAGTTCCACAACCCAGGACTTCAGGATCTCCATGACACAGGCAGTTAGGGCATATCCAAGAGGAGCTGCAGTGACGTTCCAGTACTGATGGAGTATTGGAAACCAGGGGCCTCACAGCAGACCAACGAGTCATTATAATGAACATTTGCAAGCAGAATGTGTGGACAAAAGGGAATATTGTGGGACATACTGAGATACACTGCAGCTTCCACAATGAGCTATTATAATGGGATGTAATGCCCTCTTCTGGTGTGCAGATAGAGTACTCATATACATAAAATAAAAAATCTTTTCTTTCGAGACAGGGTTTCTCTGTGTATCTCTGGCTGTCCTGTACTCACTCTGTAGACCAGAGTGGCCTTGAATTCACAGAGATCCACTCTACCTCCCAAGTGCTGGGATTAAAGGCATGCACCACCATGCCCTGGAAATAAATAGATCTTAAAAAAAAAAAAAAAAAAAAAAAAAACAGCCCCCACCTTAAAAGGGGGGAGGGTTGGAGAGATGGCTCAGCAGTTAGGAGCACTGGCTGCTCTTCCAAAGGACCTGGGTTTAAATCCCAGCACCCACACGGCAGTTCACAGCTCTCTGTAATTGCTGGGTCTAGCTTGGTCTACAAAGTGAGTCCAAGACAGCCAGAGATACACAGAGAAACCAAAAAGCATCTGACCTGTAGCCTGTCCACTTCTCCCACTCCAGTTCCCTCACATTTCCCAACAACTAAACGCCAGTCACCTTTGGTTCGGCATTTATCATCCATTTGGTCAGAGATGACCTCCATCTCACTCCCATCCCTTTACCTGGCATATACCTACCTAGTCATCAGTTTTCTTTCTTTTCTTCCAGACAAGTTTCTACCTAGCCCTGGCTATCCTTGAACTCACAGAGATCCACATGCCTCTGCCTCCCAAGCGCTGGGATTAAAGGGTGAGCCACTCTCCTGGGCTTTAACCCCACCAGTTTTCAATTTCAGCATTTCCTCAGCAAAGTCCTTTTTCATTGCCCCAAAAGAGGGCTAGTTCCTCTTCCTGAGTACCACCCCCACAAGTAACTGCTTAAATCCATCACAGTGTAGGTAGACACAGTCCTCGTGCTAGGTCAGAATACTTACACGACAGAAGTCTTTCACCAAAAAGGTATCTATCCATTGTTTCTGCAACAATCCTGGCAACATCCTGAGACTCAAACTCCACAAAGGCATAGCCTCTGCTGTTTCCAGTCTGCAGCACAAAACCCACAGAAAGAACAGTTAAGTCCAACATATCGTCCCTGTGGATCTCAATCACAGCTCTCACTACTCCAACTCCAGCTCCACTCCACACCCCCTAGAACTGTTATGCAAAAAACAAGGGCAGTCACAGCTGGGAACACACAGGTTTCCTGTACCCGTAAACTCTGCTTAGTACGACACATATGTGAGTACTCTGGCCAGTGATTCAACAGCAGTGTGCGGTAGTAAGGCCATCTTTTGGGCTCCCACAGTCCTGGACTTGTGTACTCACTTGTCATTTCATTTGCAGTCCTATTTATCACATGCATAACACACACTAGCAAGGGTCATTTTTGTTTTTCATTAAAAACACAGAAGTCAGCCGGGCGTGGTGGCGCACACCTTTAATTCCAGCCGGACCTCTGTGAGTTCGAGGCCGGCCAGCCTGGTCTATAAAGTGAGTCCAGGACAGCCAGAGCTGTTATAGAGAAACCCTGTCTCGAAAAACCAAAAAAAAAAAAAAAAAAAAAAAAAAACCAAAAAAAAAAAACAAAACCAAAAACACAGAAGTCTAGGGACACCTGTAATTCCAGTTACATAGGAGGTGAGGCAGGAAGACCTGTTGGATCTTATGAGTCTAATGAGGCCAGTCTGAGCAACTTAGTTAAGACCCTGTCTCGAAATAAACTAGGAATGTAGCCAGTGCTTACCTTTTATAACCTGGGTTTAGTTCCCAGTACTAGAGATGAAAACGCAGGCAGTGCAACCATATCTCACACATCAAAAAAAAAAAAAAAACAAGCCGGGCGGTGGTGGCGCACGCCTTTAATCCCAGCACTTGGGAGGCAGAGGCAGGCGGATTTCTGTGAGTTCGAGGCCAGCCTGGTCTACAAAGCGAGTCCAGGACAGCCAGGGCTACACAGAGAAACCCTGTCTCGAAAAAACCAAAAAAAAAAAAAAAAAAACAAACACCCAACTCTCCAGTGTCGTGAGGCTCACCAAGAAACAGACACTGATTTCTATAGCCTAGGCAAAGGAACATGCCAATTGTCTCTGCAATGCAGGCCTTGAGTTTGTAACCCTGTACCAGCCCACAAGTGGCTTTCCATACCCACATTAGTCTCAAGTGTAGCACGGGTGCTGAGTTCAAATGCCTATGCTTTGATCTTGGTGCTGACACTTGTGTTAAGTAACATGTAAGCCTCAAATTGTCATTCCATGGAAGGAGGACAATAAACTAACTTCTCATCAGGGCACTATGAAAATACCAATAACCCAAAAGCTCAACAAAATAGTAAAAACTCAATGCTACTACCATTTTGCTTTATTTTAAAAATAAACATCAATTTAAAGTTAGTTTCAGTTACGTAGAGTAAGGCCAGCCTACAGATCAACCACCAACCACCTATTATTATCTGTACTTCCAACCTCACCAAAAACCAGAGAAAAATGATGGAATGGAAGAGGGATGGACTATGAACCTGACCCAACAGATGAGCACTGTAAATTAACAAATCCTTTGAAAAATAATTTGAAAAGACATGCCACAGCAAGAACAAAAACCAGGTCCAGCGAAATGACTCAGCAAAGGTATCAACCACCAAGTCTAATGATCAGATTCAACCCAGGAAGAAGAGAATAAACTAGCTGATTTCTACATTTGCCCCGCCAAATCCACATACATAAAAGCAATTAAGAAAAAAAGAAAAGAGCCAAGGGCTGGGGATGTAGTTCAGTTGATAGACTGCATGCCTAACACAGGCAAAGACTGAGTTCAAGCCCCAGCACCATACAAACCAGGTACACACACATATTGAGAGAAAAGAGACAAGAGGGGTGTGTGTGTGTGTGTGTGTGTGTGTGTGTGTGTGTGTGTGTGTGTG
>CAJQZJ010032114.1:8592247-8640322 GCA_907164525.1 Lophiomys imhausi
GTGTGTGTGTGTGTGTGTGTGTGTGTGTGTGTGTGTGTGTGTGTGTGTGTGTGTAAGAGAGAGAGAGAGAGAGAGAGAGAGAGAGAGAGAGAGAAGGGGGCTGGCCACAGTGTTGCAGGCCTGTAGACCTGTAATCCTAGCACTCAACAGGCATGGGGGTGGGATCTGAGTGTGAGGTCAGCCTAACCTACACAATGAGATCCTGTGTCAGAGATGGTAGAAGGGTAAAAGACTATAAAGTAAACCAACTACACAAGAGAAGGATAAGGATAGATAAACTGCACTTAAGCAAAGGAACATGGCAAGGACAATCAATGACTGCACTCCTTACAGGAATAGAGCTCAGACTGCTAAATGGAAAAAGTTGCAGAATGACAGATACATACAGCTTTAAAGAATATATACAGTATATATATAGTATATGTAGCATTTACATTATAATTAAAAATCATAAAACATTGATATAGAAGTACATAATAAAAACTGATAAACAGGGCTGGAGAGGTGGCTCAGAGGTTAAGAGCACTGGCTGTTCTTCCCAAGGTCCTGAGTTCAATTCCCAGCAACCACATGGTGGCTCACAGCCATCTACATTGAGATCTGCCTGGGCATATATGTAGAGCAAATACTGTATACATAATAAATAAATAAATGCTTAAAAAAAACTGATAAACAGAGAATTTATAAATAGCCATTACCTTCAACGGAGAGGTAAAGAGATTTGGGGAAGAAAACAAAAGGGACCACAATTCTACCTATAATGTGTTTCATCAAGGAAAATGTAAGGGGAGCTGGGCATGGTGTTGCATACTTTTAATCCTAGCACTTGGGAGGCAGAGGAAGATGGATCTGAGTTCGAGGCCAGTCTGGTCTACAAAGCAAGTCCAGGATGGCCAGGGTTACACACACACAAAACCCTGTCTTGGGGGGGGGGGGGCAGTAAAGGAAATATAATGTTCACATTCACTAAAACTATATGGTGAGCATCTGCCAAGACACTACACTATTTTCCAGTACACTTCAGGGTGTTTCCAATAGGTCATCCATTGAAACAACCATTCTAAGAAGATAAGTAGTGTGTATGTACAGAAAATATATATTACTCGTGAGGATGGAATACCAGCATTTTATTTAGAGATAAGAATGTATGTAGCTAGTCTGAGCTGACCTGACCCAAACTCAGCCTCCCCAATATTGGGTTCACAACCTACCACACTCAGTCAAAATTTTAATTTAGGAGCTAGAGATTGCTCAGTGGTTAAGGGCACTGGCTGGTCTTCCAGTGGTCCTAAGTTCAATTCCCAGCAATGACATGGTGGCTCATGACCATCTGTAAAGGGACTTGATCACTTCTTCTAGCATGCAGACAGAACATTCAAATTCTAAAAGATTTTTAATTTCCTTTAGGGAATTTTAACCTGTGGGTTGTGACCCTTTTGGAGGTTGAACTATCCTTTCACAGGGGTCACATAACAGATATCCTGCATTATTAGTTATTTACATTATGATTCATAACAGTAGCAAAATTAGTTATGAAGTAGCAACGAAATAATTTTATGGTTATGGGTCACCACTGTAAAATGTGTATGTTTTTTCCCCTTTTCTTTTCCCCATAAACTGCCCCATGTTGGACACAACTTATATCTGGGGTGGGTTTTTTTTTTTTTGCTACTTTGTGGGTTCTTTTCCCCCATCCTTTAACCCTGCCCCCTGCTTAATCTCTAACATTAGATAAGAGAGAAAGAAGGATAGAGGGGAGAGGGAGAGATCCCTGAATTCCCCCCACCATTTCTCCTATTTTCTAGCCCAGCTCTTTCAAATGTTTCTCCCAGTCGTTCTTCCCTCAGTTCCCCAATATTGTGCTTAAACAGTCCCATCTCCCAGTTTTCCCGATACTAGCAGCTCCAAACTCTAACAATTGCTCTAGCCTATCTGCTCAGCTTAGCTTCTCCTGGCTCAACTGTCTAACAACATCTTCTATCCCAACTGCCTTCTCCTCTCACTCTACTTAATCTCCCTTCTCAGACTCTGTTGGCTTTTTTATATCCAACACTGGGTTATACGGTCAAGCAATTCTAATGGCTAAGAATCCTCCCCCCACTTTCTTTCTTTTTGAGACAGGGCTTCTCTGTACCTCTGGCTATCCTAGAACTCACTCTGTAGACCAGGCTGGCTTTGATCTCAATACTGGGATTAAAGACATGTGCCACCACACATGGCTGGCTAAGAATTCTTAAAGGCCAGTTTTTAGCAACTGGGGATCATTTAAAGGTTCAGGAGCACATGATAAGTCACACTATACACCACAATGTGAAGAACTGTATAAAAGGGTCAAAGCATTAGGAAGGTTGAGAACCACTGCTCTAGGGGCTGGAGAGACTGCTCAGTGGTTAAGAGCATTGAATCTGAGTTCAATTCCCAGCACCTACATGGCAGCTCACAACCATCTGAAATTCCAGTTTTAGGAGCTCTGATGCCCCTCCCTTCTGGCTTCTGCAGGCACTAGGCATGCATGTGGTACACAGATATATAAGCAGGCAAATACACCCATATACACAAAAAAATAAAATAAAATTCCCTTTAAGCTGGGCCCTATGGTGCACACCTATAACTCTAGTATTCAGGAAGCAGAGGGAGGATAGCTACAAGTACAAGGCCAGCCTGGTTGATGTGGCAAGTCTGGGATAGCCAGGGCTACACAGTTAATCTCTGTCTCAACCAACCAAATCAAAACCAAACACTTTAATGTTGCTTAGAAGATATAAATCTAAAAACCTGTTGAAGGCCTCTGCCCAGCACACGATGGCTCATCCTGGTATCTGAGCTGTTCCTAGCCTCTGGAAATGGAACAAAGTTTCTAGAACCCTAAAGATAAGGGACAACACACCAAAATATAGACTCGTTTCCCACTGCACCTTTACTAGCTGAACAGTGCCAAGAACAAAGGCTCCATCTACTGGTACCTGGCAAACAAATGCAGTAATTTGTTAAGAATTATTATTTCTTTGAGGGGCCCACTGGTGTTATTTAGGGAGAAGCCTCAAAATCCAGTGAGGAGCAGCCATCCTAAGAGACTGTAGTGACCCCAGAACTTACACGCCATTAAGGAGCTGATGACTCAGGAGAGGAAGTGGCTGCTGAAATTAGCTGGAAGCTGGAAGAAACAAGTAGAAATATGCAACAAAGGAAAAGAGGCCACTGGCTGGGCTGGCTGTGGCACCTGCAGGACACCTCAGCTGTTTCCTTGACTCAACAACTCAAGAGAAGGGACAAAGCCCAGGAACCTCCTCAAGAAAATGGAAGACCCACCTCCTCCTTCCCTAACCCCAAAGAAAACAACACCTTCTGAGGAGTTGTTCAGTGACCTTGCAGAGACAGGCGGAGCAGCACACGTCTCCCAAGAGGAAGAAGTGCGCAAGTAAACAGGAGAGAGAGGCAGCCAGTAAGACAGTAAGAGGAGAAATTCTCTTCCAGAGAGGAATTAGTTGGCAGTAGGCCTCGAGAAGCTGATGGTACAAGAACAGACACTCCCTATAGGGAGGAATAGGCCACAAGAGAACAGTTCCCGCCCCATGACTTAAACCCGAGTAAAAGCAAATTCACAAAAACCTGAACCCTATGGTTTTAGGGCACCTACCAGAGGAGAAGCCTTTCTTTTTATATAAACCAAATCAAAGCTCATTAACCCCAGGGTTGGCAGTCACAAGGCTTACTTGTCCAAGTAGTCTGAGGACTAGAAGCAACTACCTTAAGTAATGAACATTTAGAATACTGATTCTGTTCTTGAGGTTGTTTTAAATTCCAATCCTTGCTACCCCTTTCCTGAATGAAGCCTTATAAGCAATGTGTGACCATGCCCAGCAACCTTGTCCAACTGTGGACTTATGAATCTCCAGATAGGTAGGAATGCCTTGTAACAAACCATAAGCTGACTTACAAGATGAAACTTGAGTGTATGAGTGTACACCACTTGGAGGTCCAAACTTGGATGCTGTTCCTCAAGTTGTTTGACCAACTTGTTTTGTTTGTGCACAAGCAGAAGCTGGAGGATGTATAGTATCTTCTTCTACGGCTCTCCACTTTATTATTTAACTTAAAAAAACAAAACAAAACTGGGGTTCTGCCTTCATGTATGTCTGTGTGAGGGTGTCAGATCCCCTGGCACTTGAATTACAGACAGTTGTGAGCTACCATATGGGTGCTGGGATTTGAACCCTGGTCCTT
This sequence comes from Lophiomys imhausi, assembly GCA_907164525.1. NCBI lineage: Eukaryota > Metazoa > Chordata > Mammalia > Rodentia > Muridae > Lophiomys > Lophiomys imhausi. The sequence goes on from CAJQZJ010032114.1 coordinate 8,596,472, forward strand.
TGGAAGAGCAGTTAGTGTTTCTTTTTTTTTTTTTTTTTTTGGTTTTTCGAGACAGGGTTTCTCTGTGTAGCCCTGGCTGTCCTGGACTCACTTTGTAGACCAGGCTACCTTGAACTCACAAAGATCCGCCTGCCTCTGCCTCCCAAGTGCTGGGATTAAAGGCATGCGCCACCACTGCCCGGCCGCAGTTAGTGTTCTTAACTGCTAAGCCATCTCTCCAGCCCTGGCTCTTCACTTTATTATCTTGATGTAGGACTTTTCATGACTTGGACACTTGCTGTTTTGGCTAAGCTGGCTGGCAGCAAGTTCTGTAATCACTGGCTCCAGCCCCCAATTCTGGGGTTACAGACACAGCTATGCCTGGCTTTTCACTTGGTGCTTGAGGTAGGTGTGTAGGTGTGTGTGTGTGTGTGTGTTCCACTTCATACTTACAGCATAAGGGCTCTTACGGATAAAGCCATTTCCCTAGCCCCCAACCACCTTGAATTTTGAAACAAGTCTTTCACTGGTCTGGAGCTGGGCTAGGCTGGCTGGTCAGCAAGTCCCAAAGATGCCCCATTCCCACCTTCCTAGCCCAGCACTGGGATTAAAAGGGTATATATGACCACACCTGGCTTTGACCTAAGTCCTGCAGATTGATATGTATAGACTGAGCCACCTCATGGAGTAATCCATGCTGGCTTATGTCTACCACAGATCCACCTGCCTCTGCTTTCTGAGTGCTGGGGTTAAAAGCATGCACCACCACCCACAGCTTGTGAAAAATTCTTGAGTGGGAACTTTGTAGGTAATAATGTTGTGCCTATGAATACAAAGGATGAGATACAATTGAAAAACAAATACACATAGTTGAATTCAGATACAGAATCTTACCCGTTTACTTCTGGACAATCTGAATCTGCTAATAGTGCCAAACTGGGCAAGGTATTCATAGATATGGCTTTCAGAAAGTGTAGAAGGTAGGTGGCCCAGAAAGATCACTCCAGGATTAAGGTTTTCTTCCTTCTTTTGCTGAGGACAAAAACAACAGATAAACATTCAAAAAATACAAACTTGGGCTGGAGAGATGGCTCTGTGGTTAAGAGCACTGGCTGTTCTTTCAAAGGACCCCAGTTCAAATCCCAGCACCCACATGGCATTTTACAGCTGTCTATAATGGCCAGGTGTAGTGGTGTACACCTTTAATCCTAGCACTTGGGAGTCAGTCAGGAGGGAACCTGTGAGTTCAAGGCCAGCCTGGACTACAGAGTAAGTTCCAGGACAGCTAAGGCTGTTACACATAGAAACCCTGTTTTGAAAAACTTGAAAACAAAAACAAACTCAAACTGCACCAAAACTTGTGCCTGTGTGTGTGTGTGCACACTTTTCTGAGCAGGATCTCACTATGGAGTCTTGGCTGGCCTAGAACTCACTATGTATAATTCCTGAATGCTAGGATTAAAGGCCCATATCACCATGCCCTGCAAGTGTCTCTATTTTTCAACAACAACAAAAAAGTATGTTAAGTATAACTTCAGAGGATATTAATTCTAAAGTCTTTTTTTTTTTTTTTTTGCTTTTTGAGACAGGTTTTCTTTGTGTAGGTCTAGCTGTTCTGGAATTGGCTTTGTAGATCAGGATGGCCCTGAACTCACAGAGATCTACCTACCTCCCCTTCCCCCCGCTCCCCGGGATTAAAGGCACGCACCCCCACTGCCCAGCTTTCCAAAGTCTTTTTAGAGGAGAGATAGAGATCTGCCTGCCTCCACTTCCCCAGCACTGGTACTGAAGGTGAACATCACCTCTCCTGGCTTGCAACAAAACTATCAAAACCCTTCACTCTCCTTGGTCCAGGAACCCAATCATATCTCTATCACAGCAGTAATTTAAAAACTTAGGTGTTTGATATGTCTCTTCCCTTAAGGAAAACTGTCAAGCTGCCAATGGGTTTCTGGGGGCAGCAAGATGGTTCAGCAGGGAAAAGCACTTGCTGTGCAAGCCTGATGTTTGAGTTCAGTCACCACCCTGCAAGAGACAGACAGGGCTGTCCTCTGACCTACACATATACCATGATGAGCACCACGGCACACTCACATACACCTGTCCCCACCAAACAGTCTTCTCAGTCTATCAACTAGCATAACGTGTGTTCAGAGCTAGCTGTATTTTGAGTCAATGGATAAGCAAGTAGAAGTCTGTCATTGGAGCCTGAGACCTTCAACTCTGAATGCAAACGACAGTTTATTCACACCTACTCATACTATTAACAATTGTTAACCTTCACAATGCAGACTGTACCTCTCTGTCACCATACTCTGACCTACAAGAACTTGTTTCCCTGCCAGGTAGGGTGACCCATGCCTGTAATCCCAGCATTCATGAAGTGGACACAGGCCTCGGCTGCAATAAACCCTACACTGACATGAAAGGGCAAAAGCAAAACAAAAAACCCCCCCAAAAGAACCCCACAAGAGGGCTGGAGAGATGACTCAGCGGTTAAGAGCACTGGCTGCTCTTCCAGAGGTCCTGAGTTCAACTCCCAGCAACCACATGGTGGCTCCCAACCATCCGCAACTGTGATCTGATGCCCTCTTCTGGCTGCAGATGTTCATGCAGATAAAGCACCCATACAAAAAATAAACAAATCTTTAAAAAAAGGACCCCCCCACACACACAACAACAAAACAAAAAAAAAAATCTTCCCTTCTCTCCAGTGCACTTCGTGCTATAAACCAAAGGGAATATAAACTTTTTTTTTAGGGCCACCGTCGGCAAACAGCTTGCCAGGTAATGTCTCTATTTTTCTTTGGTCAAACTCTGGTGTGAATACTTAGCCCCCGCTGTTTAGCGACTCTCGGTCCTCCTGCTTCCCCTGCCCAGGTGCTGGGTTTTCGGATGTCTGTCCCGTCTTCTAAGCACTCCAATGTAAGGGGACAGACACACCTTTCGAACGCTGCGGTAGACCATGAACGCGCTCAACTCGTGGGCCAAAGCGGAAGCGTAGCAGCTTTAACATATTCTGGGATTTGGAGGTGCCATGCTCCCACACGTGGTACCCCTCCTTGCCGTGAGCCCTGAGGGCCTAAAGGGCCAAACATAACACTGACTACCGGCCTGCCTCAGTTTCCTGACTTTAACTATTTAATAGTCTCCTAGCCCGCGAAAGGTCGGCTCCCAATTCAGCTTGGCCGCCCCGCCGCCTCCGCTGGGCCGGGTCGCCCGGCCGCTCACCTTTTTCGCGAGCCGTTGGACTTGCGTCAGATGCTTCTGAAACTGCGAGTCTTTCTGCGGGTTCAGCGCCAGACTCGGCTTCACCGGGCCTCCTAACAGCGCCATGGCGAAGGGCTCAGTACAGGCCCGTCCACGCGGAGCTCCCGGAAGTGACGTCGCGTCACTTCTCGGAAGCGGAAGTAGAGGCAGAGGAAGAGTAACAAAAGAACAGGCCCGGATGTCTGGTGTTCGGGAGCTCGACCGCCACCTACTGGCGAGAATCTGAAATACTTTCCGAAGCGGATTAAAAATAAGCCCTAGGTCCCACATCCAACATTCAGGTAGGCAGAGGCAGAAGAATCTTTGGAAGTTGGAGGAAACCTGGTCTACAAAGCTAGTCCAGGACAGCCAGGGTTGTTACACAGAGAAACCCTGTCTCGAAAAACCAAAAACAACAACAACAAAAACCCAAAAAACAAAACCAGACTGAAGGGAATGGAACATTATTAAAAGACCCCCTAAGTCAGCAGTAGAGCCAGGCCAGCTGCCAGATTCCAGGAACTTAGCTGACCATAAAAAGGGTGGAATCAATGATGTAGGTCACATGGGTCATGGGCCCTAGGGTTTCAGGAACTGGCTGACCACAAAGTAGATAACGAAATAAGATTAGGTTCATTCCTGAGAAAAACAAGTATAGGATGTGTTTCCTGCTAATTAACTAAAGAATGAGTTGGTACTTTCCACTTGTGATTTCCCCCACCCCCTTAATCTGTGGTGCTCCTCTATAAAATCTTTACTCTCGGACAACTGGAGGTCGCTGCTCCTCTACACCTGCGTGGGATACGAGTTGTGTCCTCAGTGCACTGAGCCCCCCGAAATAAACCTCTTGCGATTGCATCAAGATGGTCTCTTGCGAGTTTTTGGGTGGCCGTGATATCCCGAGCGTCGGGTGAGGGGACTTCCCTCCCCTGGGTCTTTCAGACAAATATACAAAAACAAAAATAAGCCCCAGAGCAGAGGATATGGCTCAGTTGATAAGGTGTTTGCACAGCACACATGAAGTCCTTGGTTCAAAACTCAGCACCTGACTAGAGCCCCATATCTGAAATCCCAGCACTTGGAAGGTGGAGGCATGAGAATCCGTAGTTCAAAGCCATTCTCATATGCATATTTAGAAGACGGCCTGGGCTCCAAGGGACCCTGGCTTAAAAACAAACATAAAGTCCCTTGCCTCCCTTTGTAAGCTTTATAAACTTTGTAAACCCTCAAGGCAGGAAAGTGGCTAGGTTCCCACCTGAAGAGCTCCACCGGCCAGGCCCAAACCCCCCAGAATTCCCTAACCCTGTCTCATTTCCTTTTTCTTTAAAGATTTATTATGAGGTGTGGTGGTGCATGCCTTTAATCCCAGCACTTGGGAAGCAGAAACAGGTGGATCTCTGTGAGTTCAAGGCCAGCCTGGACTACAAAGTAAGTCCAGGACAGCCAGGGCTCTGTTGCACAAAGAAACCCTGTCTCGAAAAACAAAACAAGATTTATTATGTATAAAGTATTCTGCCTGTATGCCGAAAGAGAACATTAGATCTCATTTATATGGTTATGAGCCACCATGTGATTGCAGGGAATTGAACTCAGGACTTCTGGAAGAGCAGCCAGTCTTTTTAGCTTCTAAGCCATATCTCCAGACCCTTAAGGTCATTTTCTAACAGCTGTAATGGTCTTTCTTAGCCCTGAGGTGGGAGAATGGACAGGCTCTGCCCTACAAGAAAAAAAATCCCACCAATCCCTGAACAAGAAAATCCACCAATCCCTAGCTCTCCCAAGCTTAGGACTTGAAATCCCACCAATCCTCACCATGGAAATCTCCATCTTGGGAAGCTCTGCCCTCCAAGAGATTCTATATAAGCCTGCTGTCCTCCCTCGCCAATCTGTTCTCTGCTGTTTCTCACCCAAGCAGAGACAGACACCCTTCTGGATTTTTCCCTCCCAATGAATCTGTTGTGTGAGGTTTGTTGTGTGGTGTGACTTTGTGGTATTCTTTGGCTCCTGACTGCCAAGATACTTCTCCCCTCAGAGGTACAATACTTATAGTGCCCTTGACATATTGCTAACCATTCCTTTATTCATGAAACCCACCAATCATTTGTGGTTTTTTGTTTGTTTGTAGTTCTTCTGTTTGTTGTTCTTCTGATTTGTTTAACCCGAGACAGGGTCTCAACATATTGTCCAGCCTAGGGTCCAACTCCTGAGATCAAGAGAGCCTTTTGCCTTGACTTCTGATTAGCTAGCACTACATATATGTTAGGTAATGCCACTACACCTGGTTTAAAGAGATCTTGGGGGCTTTTTTTCCCATATAACTTACTTTTTAAATTAATTAATTAATTTATTTTTATTTCTTCAAGCTACATCTCAATCACAATCCCCTCCCTACTCCCCCCTCCAGTACCACCCTCCCACCCTCTTCCCCCTCACCTCCCATCTTCCTTTTTTTTTCAAGATTAAGATATATCTTTTCCCCCCAACAGCCTCCCTTTCAGTCCAACAAATGGCTCTTTCTCTTATAACAACAAATACAATACAAAACAACAAAGATAATTAGGCCACAATTATGAAAATTATTAGGCTTAGCATACATTCCCAATGTCCAGTCCATATGTATTTGGCAACTGACTTTAACATTCTACTATCTAACCATCTCCATGAGTTTAAAGATCTATATCCAACTCAGCTTCCATCCTAACTTGCATCTCCATTTTAAAAAACATCTTCTTAGATCTAGAACACCTTCTTAATTCCTAAACAACTTAAAATTTAACTATGAGACTATAGCTATCTAGTCTTCCACCCCATCAGAGACCTGAGAAGGATAAATATATCTGATTATACAGGCAGTGAAGGCCAGCAGCTCCCAAAACTTAGAAATGACATACAACTGGCTACCTAGACAGTTCCCAATTTCTCTCCATACATTAGAGCATCAATCTTCAGCCGTTTGGCCCCATTTCTCTGACAGACATTGATTGTAGAGCAGGAATTATGAAGGACTTGCCTACCCTGTCTTGACAGAACTAGGCTGTCGGTTTACCTGCTTCCAAGTGTTTTGTCTCTTTTGGACAGCAGTCTGTCTACAGTTGAAGCAAGGGATTTTTCTTGCCAAGTGACAGGCTTGCCACTAATTCAACCATCTCCAATTGGAGATTCTTTGATGCTCATCACCTACTTAGAGTAGAATAGGGGATGCTGTCAGGAACTGACATGTCTCATGCTTCTTTTTTAGCTTAAAATATTTTTTTTTCCTTGAGACAGTTTCTCTGTGTATCCTTGGCTGTCCTGGAACTCGCTCTGTAGATCAGACTGGCCTCAAACTCAGAGATCCAGCTACCTCTGCCTCCCAAGTGCTGGGATTAGGGGCAGTCACCATGCCCAGCATGGCTGCTATTTTGAATTAAGGGTACCTGACAAACAGCAGGTGCAAGGTCATTCTGATCTCCCTTCTGTTTCCTCCTTTTAGTATACAGAGCTGGAGAGATGGCTTAGTGGCTAAGAGCACTGGCTGTTCTTCCAGAGTTCAATTTCTAGCTCCCACACGACAGTTTCTTCTGGCATGCACACCCCCCCACACATATACATGCAATGAGAAGAATCAAATCTTTAAAGTCAGCATTACAAAGTAATGGGTTTCTTTATGGCATTTTCATACAGTTGTCCCTTGACTTTGTTCTTTTTTTGTTTGTTTGTTTGTTTGTTTTTTTTCGAGACAGGGTTTCTCTGTGTATCTCTGGCTGTCCTGGACTTGCTTTGTAGACCAGGCTGGCCTCGAACTCACAGTGATCCACCTGCCTCTGCCTCCCGAGTGCTGGGACTAAAGGCGTGCGCCACCACGCCCGGTTTTGACTTTGTTCTTAACCATCCTCCTTCCTCCCACCCTTCTGTTTAAGTGTGTGTAAGTGCACATATGTATGCATGCCTATGCATGTTTGTGTGGAGGCTAAAGGACAACGTCAGCTATGGCTTCTCTGATGTCACCCAACTTGTTTTCTTGAAACAGGGTCTGTCCAGGAACTCCCTGAGTTGGCTCCATTGACTGGCCAGCTTGTTTCACGGAGCTACCTATCCTCACCTGCCAGCACTGGGATACTGTGTCCAGCTTCCAACTAAGGTATTGTGTACTGAGAGCTGTCTCCTTTCTGTTTCTTTCTGAAGAGTTGGAGCTAGTGCTGATAGGTGTGGAACTCAGCTGTCCCGAGTACATGCAGTACTGGCTGTCCTGCAACTCGCTTTGAAGATCAGGCTGACCTTGAACTCACAGAGATCCACCTGACTCTGCCTCCTGAGTGTGAGTGCTGGGATTAAAGTCGTGTGCCACCATGTCAGGCTAGCAGTTTCTTTACTGTGTTACAAAACAGCATAACTCCAGCTCCGGGGATCTGATGCCCTCTTCTGGCCTCTTTGAACACTACATTCACCCTGCAAAGACAACTCACCCTTCTCTGACTTAACAATTTTTTAAAAATATATATTATTTTAATATTTTGAAAGAGTAGTAAATTATTTAAGTGTGACAAGCAGAGGAGCTTGTTCCAGGTAGCTGTGGGAAGTTGGGAAGAAGCTGGTGTTAGGATCGGACCTGATCTCCAGGTTCTCCCAGATGCTCCAGTTTTTACCCGTTACAGGGCGTGCTCTATGTAATCTGAACATTTTTGGGGATCACCCTTTCTGTCTCTCCCCCCTTTCTCCCTGTCCCTGTTTCTGTCCCTTTCCTCCCTTTGCATTTGTGCACTGTTTCTCTTTCATTCTCATATCCAATAAACCTGCCTTTGTGTAACTTAATTAAGCCTGGATTAGATCATTTTGCCAATGCAGAATGCACCATATGTTTAAAACAGACGGCTAGTCCACAGGCACACACTTGCCTACCCCTGACTTTCTGCCCTAGGTGATAGAAAAGAGCTCTCCTGCTGGTCCAGCATCTGAACTTGGGCTCTGAGCATGCCATCTAAGCACCATACTGCTGCATTCCACACCCAACAGTGTCAACTTTTCAGAAAGAAACAGAAGAGAGGAAACTCAGTTAGTGATGGGGTGATATTATGCATTCTAAATGTTAATTAACCTGCTCCCAGAGACCTGGATGTACATCAAGTAATGCTGTATTATCTTGCTTTCAAATCATTGTCTCTGATTGGCTTTAATAAAATGCTAAGACCTGTGATTGAGCAGAGAGAAAGGTAAGCAGAGCAAAGGTTCCAGGGCTTGTGAGGCAGAGAGAGTATCTTGAGGGTAGAAGAAGCCAGAGCAGGAACACACGCCATGGTTTTGAGAAAAGAACTTCTTCCACGTGGCCTGGAACATTGGCATAGAGTGGAGAATAACAGCCCAGGGGACACATGTATATTATATGGGGCTTTATTTAGGGACAGAATTATAAACAGTTTAGATGGGCTAAGATTGCTCAATCCAGGCTAAGGCTTGTTAAATTCATCTGGTGTGTGGTTATTTATAATGGCAGGTTAAGGATAAATACCACTGGCCAATTAACTATAATTTAAATACTGGTAAATAATTTGATTAATTCTTTCTACAAGTTGGTAGAATGCCTTCCTTGTACACATGATTTGCTGGGTTCCATCCCCAGAACCCATGGTGTTATGGGTTCAGGAATAGCCACACATTGGCTCAGATTGATGGGAGTTTACTGAAGATTAAACCAAAATTGATCTGTCAGGGACCCCAATCCTGGATTTAGGAACCAGGACTCAGTCCTGGAGCCATTCTTTTTTTTTTTTTTTTTGGTTTTTCGAGACAGGGTTTCTCTGAATATCTCTGGCTGTCCTGGACTCACTTTGTAGACCAGGCTGGCCCTGGAGCCATTCTTAGAGTGAGTTTTCTTTTTTCTTTTGTTTTCTGTTTTTGGTTTTTTCCAGACAGGGTTTCTCAGTGTAACAGGTCTGGCTGTCCTGGACTCGCTTTGTAGACTAGGCTGGCCTCAAACTCACAGTGATCCGCCTGCCTCTGCCTCCCGAGTGCTGGGACTAAAGGCATGCGCCCTCAAGCCTGGCAATCTTAGAGTGAGTTTTTAAAGGAAAAAAGAAATCATAATCAAGCAAGAAAAATCAACTCTATTCCAGGTACATTGGGCGTAGGTAGCTAGACAAAGCATTTTAAGCTGATTGGCTGGGAATTATGATAGGAGAGACTTGGAGGCTGTCCAGTTTCTCACCATTCTGGAAGAAAGGAACATAGCAGGGTATTGTGGTTTTGCTTAAGTAGAACATACATCATTAATTCAAGCAGAACATTTAACAAATATTGAATTGTAAATAAAAGGCCATTCTTACATCAGGCAGGCAGAGCCTGAGAACTTGAACTTAATTTCACCTTTTGATCAAGATGGAGACTAAAGACAAAAATGGCTGCAGTTACACTAGGTAGTAAGGGCTGGACATTTCTGGACGTGTCTTGATGCTGGTGAGCCTCAACAATGGAACCTATATAAAGGTGGAAGTTCTCCCCTGATCTCCACATACACACATTGTGGCATATGCATCCACATCCCCACCACAGCTCATAGGGTGCCTGTAGAAGTAATTAATTAAAGTATTTACCAGTACTTAAATTATAGTTAATTGGATGGCAGTGTTAATCAAAACTGATCCTAATGATTTTGGATGGAGTCCGAAGCCTTTTTTTTTCAAGACAGGGTTTCTCTGTTTAACAGCTCTGGCTGTCCTGGACTTGCTTTGTAGACCAAGCTGGCCTTGAACTCGCAAAGATCTGCCTGCCTCTGCCTCCCAAGTGCTGGGATTAAAGGTGTGCACCACCACTGCCCGGCCTGAAGCCTTTTTTGATTTCCTCTTGACATAAAGAAAGAGCCTCTCCCCCAAAATAACATAGCCTTCGTCCAGTAGTCTGAAGTCATTATAGCTATAAGTTTATTAAAACTAGTCCCATAGGTCTGCTATATTTTGATTACCCATAAAGTGGATAAATGAAACTACCATTATTATTACTATCTTAATCATTATTACATGTGTATGGCTATATATAATCATTTTAAAGTTGAAATTTAGCTGGGCATGGTGGAGCACACCTTTAATCCCAGCACTTGGGAGGCAGAGGCAGGTGGGTCTCTGTGAGTTCGAGGCCAGCCTGGTCTACAAAGCGAGTCCAGGACGGTCAGTACTGTTACACAGAGAAACCTTGTGTCGAAAAACCAAAAAAAAAAAAAAGTTGAAATTTCAGCATAAGACTGTATGGAGTTTAAGTATTTTCCTCTACAGTTGACATAAATCTATTAAGTTATTAAGACAGTTTTTTTTCTGTGTAGCTTAGAATGTTTGTAAATTAGTTGACCTCAAACTCATATGGAAACTAGGTGTCTCTGTCTTTGTCTCCCATGTTTTTAGATCAAAGGCATGCATTTATATTTTTTCTTTCCTTTTCTCTTTTCTTTGAAGATTCAATTTCTTTCTTTCTTTTTTTTTTTTTTTTTTGGTTTTTCGAGACAGCTCTGACTGTCCTGGATTCAACTTTGTAGACCAGGCCGGCCTCGAACTCATAGAGATCCGCCTGCCTCTGCCTCCCAATGCTGGGATTAAAGGCGTGCGCCACCATGCCTAGCTGAAGATTTAATTTCTTTTTTTTTTTTTTTTTGAGTTCCAAGCATTGTCTGTACTTTCTTTTATTATCACCATAGTCTTTGCATCAAGGTACATAGCAATGATAGCAGGTTTCTTTTTAAAGCTTAGTATTAAATATTAAATATCTTTCCCATTTTAATTTTACATTACTCTGCCAAGGGGAAAAAAAAAGGACTTAAACTCAAGTTACTTGAAGCCTGGACATACTTCCATGATTAGCCGGGCTACATCAAGGTGGTGGCTTGGTTTGTCCTGCCACGTAATCAGATTTAGGCCCTAGAAAGATGGGACCAGGTTATAATTGTTTTTGAAAAGTGTGCTACAAAAATGGATGGCCTGTTGTCAGCCAGGTTACAAAGTGAGGGTGGAGGTAAGGGAGGGATATTTTCTTCAAGAAAAACAAAACAATTTCTGAAGAATCCCAGTTCATAATTTTTTCCCCAAAATCGTTGGTGGAATGGGTGACGTCTCAGCATAAGCTCCCAAGTCCTACCTGGGAAGGACCAGCAGTTACCTTGCTCAAGTGCCTGCCTGGGAATGCACATGGGAGTGTAGCGCCCAGGGGCTGGGACAGTGAGCTGAAGCTTCACTGGTACTGATTTCTCTAAGAGGTTTCTTCTAGAAACAGACAACTCAGACTCTTCCTCTTACTTCAGCAAAGAAGTTATTTATTTATTTATTTATTTATTTTGTTTTTCGAGACAGGGTTTCTCTGTATCCTTGGCTGTCCTGGACTCACTTTGTAGACCAGGCTGGCCTCGAACTCACAAAGATCCGCCTGCCTCTGCCTCCCAAGTGCTGGGATTAAAGGCGTGCGCCACCACCGCCCGGCTTAAAGAAGTTATTTTTAAAAGCACTTGGGAAGTTCCTCCTCCACCCCTCAGGTGGGAAGGCTCAGAGAAGGGAGTCATCGGTCCAGCCACCTTCTAGGCCATAACGGAATTCCTGAAGGCTGGAGACCCCATAGAAGTGGACGAAAGCTGCTGCAACCACCAGGACATGGAAAATCTGATGAGACTGGAGCCATATGTCAAATTTCCCGGGAGAGAAGCGCTCAGGAATCCGAGCAGCATGAAGGCCGGCTCCGGTGATGTACATCACGGCCATGAGGAAGAACCAGCCCATCTGGCCCACTGTGGTGGCCTTGACAACGCCCTCAGCGATAGTAAAGTGCATGGTGGGCACAACACCACTCAAGCCAAGTCCCAGGAACACTCCTGCTCTTGTCTGCCGGTGCTTGGGAGTGGCAAACCGATCCCAGTGCCACAATGATGGCAGAAATGCCCAGGACACAGACGATGGAGAGGTAGATGAGCCATGGCTGTGGGGAGCAGTAGAAGGAGTAATAGAGCCAGGGGACAAAGCTCCCCATAATCAGTAGAGCAATCCCCGAATACTCCAGTTTGGAGAAAGTCCGAGAGACTTTCTCTGAATGACAATAGACAGTGTGGAAGAGCTAGGAGAAACTGAGGCAGAGCACTGTACCCAGAAAGAACATCCCAAAAACCACCTTCTCCTGCAGTGGAGCCATGAAGTACATATTTGGTCTGAGCATGGTCAAGATTCCCAAAAAGAGAAACAGCACAAAACCAAGCAGATGTGTCCAGATGTTGCCAGTTTCTGTGTGGATGCGGAAGATGCTCTTGAAAGCAAGCTCAAAAGGAGGGCTTAGGTGGTCTGTGGCCATGTAGCAGGTAGTCATTACCTTTCAGCCAGTCAGGAAGCACATCGTGTGGGATGACCCTCCAGCGTCCCTCCCAGACCTTGTACACGAACTCCTCCATCTTCTCCATGGCATGGTGGGCCTGCAGAGGAAGCGTCAGTACCCGCACCTCCTCCTCCTCTTCCTGAGGCACTGGGCATATTTGTTCTTCTTCGGCCTTGGCCAGGCTGGTGGTGGCTGCCCGCTTGCCCTTCTCCTCCAGCAGGGGTCCCAGCTCAGCCAGTTCCACCGTGTCAGTTTCTCTCTTACTAGAAGGAGCCCCATTGCCCTGTGCCACCACAGATCCTTTGTGGGAAGACAATACCTTGCAGCTTCAGCTTGAGGAAGGTTGGGGGTCTCTCAGCCCCAGAGGGCAGAGATCTTCCTGTGATGGTAGACAGGCTTGGCTGGCTGCCTCTGCTGGGGGCCACGGCCCGGCCACTACATCCGAGGTGTTGGAGGCAGCCTGGGCACCGGAAGGGCCACGCAACCGAAGATTTAATTTCTATGTGGATGTATCTGTCCTTATGGAGACAGGGTTTCTCTTTGTAGCTTGGGCTGTCTTGATTTGCTCTGTAGAGCTCTGTAGATTAGATTGGCCTCGAACATACAAGGAACATGTTTTTTCCTTGTCTCCCATGTTTTGGGGCCAAGATATGAATTTAATTCATTGAATTACCTTTATTAAACGATAATATTAAATAAGCCATTTTGTATTAGTCTGAGTACCAATTCTCCCACGGGAACCCCATTTCTGATGAGATTGGTTTAGGGTAGCATGATATGCTATTTTATGTTAGCTCTTAGGTATGGTATTTTGGCATTTAGTGCCTTTGTAATTTTGCTGTTTGTTGTGAGCAGAGACCAAGGTGCAGTCAACCTCCCATCTGACATCATGGCTTTTTTTGTTTTGTTTTAATTTCTTTTTTTAACGTTTATTTATTACTCCAAGTTACATCTCCATCACAGTCCTGTCCCTTCACCCTTCCTAGTCCCCCCTTCCCACCCTCTCCCCCTTCTCCTACCTATCCTACCCCTCCCGTGTGGGGTGCCCTTACATATCAGCCCCCCTCCCCAGTTCATCAGTCTTATGAGGGCTAAGAGCTTCCTCATGAACTGGAGCAAAGTGTCCCACTAACAGGTAACAACGCCTATGTTCCTGTTCCTTTTGGTGTGTTGGTGGTAGGATAGCTATCCTGTACTAAAATCCAGTTATAAGTGAATAGATGACATGTGCATCTTTCTGGGTCTGGGTTAGCTCACTCAGGATGAGCTTTTCTAGATTGGACATCAATGACTTTCACCTATCACATTCTGCACAGCTCTAGGTTCAGCAACATTTTTCCTCGACCGGCAGAGAAACACGCATCACAATCTCATCGGAAAGTTTCGCTTTCTGACCCGTTTCGGGTCTGGAGAAGAGACAGATTCTCCCGGAGATTCGGGCGCACTTAGATGCGGAGCTGGCCTTTGCAGGCCATAAGCATCTGAATAGGTGAGCAGCCTGGGAAACTTTCATATGTTAATTGGTCTTAAGACCACGAAGGCGATTCCTGCTTGATAAATTCTCTTAGGATCTGAAGAACGAAATTCAGAGACTTTACTTGTATTATAGGTTCTAAGAAGTTTTAGGTGCTAGGTTTCAGAGTTAGGGTTTGGATTTAGGATTTAGGAATTTTATAGGCAAATGCTAGGTAATTGTTAAGTATTAATAAACATATGTGTGATAAAAATTGTTAAGTATTAATAAATACATGTGTGATAAAAAATTTACTGTTATACTAGCTTATAATTCTACTACCCAAATAAAACCCCATATATACATACGTCCCCTTCTCCACACTATGCCGATGTTCCAGGCCACATGGCAGGATTATCTTCCATCTCTAACCCATCCTGTCTCCTCCTTCCTCCCTTTGCTTTTTTGCCCTTCTATCTGCCTGTTTCAAAAGCCCTTGAAACTTAGTCCTGCCTACCTCTGTCTTTGCCCAATCTCAGGCCTCAGCATTTATTCAACCAATCAGAGACAATAGTTAATAAGAAAAGAAACAGACAGCTAGCAGGCCCCTGGGAGCAATTAATTAACATTTAGAATACATAACAGATCACTACATCAGGTGCCTAGGTCATAGGGCAGGATTCCTATTCCTACAAATGACCTTGCTCAGTTAGTAAGGAATGTTTGCCGAGATAACTTATCTCCCAAAGTAATCTGTTTTGCTTGAAGCAGACAATTCAAGAAAAGACAAAGTGTGTGGAACGTCCTAACCTCCAATGGCTGCAAACAATTTCCTTATCTCTAAGGCAGCTTCCCCCAACAAACATCCCTTCCCTGCACCCCTCCAGAGCAATGTCTGTTCTTTGATGTTTGAACTACACAGTCCAGTCCACTGAGGTCAGATTCCTGTCTTTTTTTTTTTTTGGTTTTTCGAGACAGGGTTTCTCTGTGTAGCCCTGGCTGTCCGGGACTCACTTTGTAGACCCTGTCTTTTTTTTTTTTTTTTTTTTTTTTAGGTTTTTCAAGCCAGGGTTTTTCTGTGTATCCTTGACTGACCTGGACTTGTAGACCAGACTGGCCTTGAACTCACAGAGATTCACCTGCCTCTGCCTCCTGAGTGCTGGGATCAAAGGCATGTGCCACCAAGCCCGGCAGTATTTTCTTAATTAGTGACTGATGGGGGAGGGCTCAGCCCATTGTGTGTGGTGCCAGCCCTGGGCTGGTCCTGGATTCTATAAGAAAGCAGGTTGAGCAACTCATGATGAACAAGCCAGTAAGCAGTAACCCCACCATGGCCTCTGCAACAGCTCCTGCCTCCAGATTCCTGTCCTACTTCTCTCAGTGATGGACTGTCACCTGGAAATGTAACTTGTAATAAACCCTTTCCCTCCACGTTGGTCGTGGTGTTTCATCAGAGCAATAGAAACTCTAAGTAAGATGGAGCCAGACACAAAACCAAAGATTGCACTTCTTCACCCGAAACCCATTATGTAACTGAGGATGACTCTGAGCCACTGATCCCCCTGCCTCTGCCTCCTGAGTGCTGGGATTACAGGTGAAGGCTACCACTCCAAATTTATTTGATGCTGGAACCTAGACTGTTCTGATTGGTTGGGAACTAGATGCCTTTGTCTGAGGTAATGACCTCTGTGGTGGATTAAGAGAGGTTCATGGTAAATAGAAACTCATCTTCAGGCCTCCATTCACCCAACATCAATCCTTCTGTTCACCAGATAGAAGTCCTACTGTTTAGGATACTGTCATCAGTAATGCCATGTTGGAGGACCTCTTTAGAACTACCATTGGAGGCCGGGCGGTGGTGGCGCACGCCTTTAATCCCAGCACTTGGGAGGCAGAGGCAGGCGGATCTCTGTGAGTTTGAGGCCAACCTGGTCTACAAAGCAAGTCCAGGACAGCCAGAGATACACAGAGAAACCCTGTCTCAAAAAACCAAAAAAAAAAAAAAAAAAAAAGAACTACCATTGGATAAGCACTCAAGCAACTGAACTGCATCCCCCTAGCTCCTAAAGTTACACTTCCATGAGATATCTAGAATAGTCAGATTCATAAAGGCAGAAAGTTCTGTTTGGCACACACTTTTGGTCCCCTCACCCTCTTTTGTGACGTAGTTTCACTATTAGCTCAGGCAGTCCTTACCCTTTCAATCCTCCTGATGCGGTGTCAAATGTGCTGGTTTTACAGGCGTACATTACCTTATCTGGCCCACTTCCCCTTTCTGCAAGCCCTGGCCCGATAGGGGTCTTGGAATGCTACTGTCATAACATCCCCCTCTGAGATGGGGTCTTGAAATACTACCCAGTGCACCCAGGCTGGTCTTACAGCCCTCCCTAGCTCAAGGGATTCTTCTGCTTCAGCACTGGGGTATCTGGGACTGTTGAACCCGAGAGGGGCTCACCGAATCCTGACGCCCAAAGACCACCAATGCCCCCGATTCACTGTAATAGACACGAGGTTTATTAAACTGACACGCCAGGGTTCGATTCCCCCGTAGAGGAATGAACCCCGTAAAACAGTTCTCTGGCCCTTTAAATACATAAGTGGCTACAAAAAAGGTGGGGGCACCAAGGAGTAGCCTTTTTTAGCAGGCAAGGCAACAGCCAAAGGTGGTGATAAAGGAACAAAGAGTATGTTAAGTTAGGTGGTGACGCAAGTGGGGAGTGTAGAGGGAGGGGAGTCTGAACAGACTGGTCAGCTATGTAAGCTTTGATGTTTTCAAGGACTGAGTTCTGTGGATGGTTTCCAGAAGGAGTGAGGTCAGGGTTTCACCACAGAGGAGAAGGCCATGTATTCATTAATTTTTAAAGTCTTACAGGGCCACAGGTGTGAAGCTCTTTCCAGGCATCTTTCAGAGATCTATCCAGATAAACATTAGTATGCTGTGTTTTGATGAGAGAAGCCATGTCCTCAGGGGAAAAAGAAAGTTATCTGAAGACAGTCCCAGGTGCTGGCCTTACTGCCTGAGGGGAGGTCACAGGTCCCAACAGGTTTCAACCCTTCCATTTTATTCTCCAGCTCCTGGGCTTGCACACCAGTTATAGTTACTTGGTGAGGTCCATCCAGGAAGCCAGTGGCTATTGGTCTACTGGTATCACTTCCATCCAGTGGTCCATCTAGGAAGCCAGTGGCTATTGGTCTACTGGTATCACTTCCATCCAGTGGTCCATCTAGGAAACCAGTGGCTATTGGTCTACTGGTATCACTTCCATCCAGTGGTCCATCTAGGAAACCAGTGGCTATTGGTCTACTGGTATCACTTCCATCCCTGGAGGTTTCTATAGGACTCGGCAGAGAACGAGGCTGTTCTCCTACCATACAGAAGCCACTCTTCTCAACTGTTGCTGCTGGAGCCACTGCCCTCATGTCTAACACATCCCTGAACTTGGATGTTTGGAAATTTTCCCAAAATATACTTAATAAAATGGCAGGCATGCGAATTTGGTCAAGGGATGACTTAAAGCTGGCTATGGTGGTCCATGCTTGTCATCCTGTGGAGCCTGAACTGACTCCATCTTGAAGAAAAGATTCCATTTTGTATTACATTTGACTCAGAGCTGACCTCCAGTTCCAGAAAAGACAACAAAATATACCCAATATTGCATTCCAGGGGGTGTTCCCTAATTATAACCATACAGCTCACTCGGAGAAAGCATCCAAAAAGCCTAAACAAACTTTCTATGGGTCAAGCTGACAGATAATGGTATGGCAACAACAATGAGCCAGCCAATTAGGGATAGACAGGTTTGTCTGTCCAAATATCATCCAATCCTATGCCAGATAGCCCTCTCTTTGTTTAAGTCTCTAAAAAACCTCTTTATTTTTGGAGTTTGGGGCTTTCAACTCGAAACTCTGTATCCGTGAGCATTGAGAATGAATAAACAACCCTCTTGCTTTTACATAGAAGTTGGCTCCTGGTTGGTCTTTGAGGTCTCAGAACAATCCTAGCACGGGCAGTTGGAGGCAGGAAGAAGGAGGTTCACCGCCATCTTTAGCTATATAATGAGTTCAACACCAGCCTAGTTAAAACCCTGATGAGCTTGGTGGTGGTGGCACATGACTTTAATCCAGCACTAGGGAGGCAGAGGCAGATCATGAGTTTGAGGCCAGCCTGGTCTACAAAGCAAGCCCAGGACAGCTAGGGGGAAAAGAAAGAAAGAAAGAAAGAAAGAAAGAAAGAAAGAAAAACAACAACAAAAAAGTATAAAGGCAGTTTTATTGGGAAGCAGATCTTGGGCTGGTCCCAAGGAACGATGCCAGGAAAGTTGCCATGGGAAGGGAGACAAAAGGGAGGCCAGAAGAGAAAGAGCATGCAGGGAGAGAGGGAGAGAGAGAGGGAGGGAAGAAGAGAGGGAGAGAGGGAGAGAAGGATAAGGGAAGAGGGCATAAAATGTCTGGATTATATAGGGAAAAGCTTCTGGGGAGGGGGAAGTCAGCCCCTGGGCTGGTTCAGTAAAGAGGGTGGGGTATGCTAACATGCCCTGTAACAGGTAGAGACTGAGGGTCAAGTCCACTTCGTTTTTTTTTTTTTTTTTTTTTAGGTTTTTCAAGACAGGGTTTCTCTGTGTATCCTTGGCTGTCTTGGACTCAATTTGTAGACCAGGCTGGCCTTGAACTCACAGAGATCCACCTGTCTCTGAGTGCTGAGCAGTAAGTACTCTTAACCACTGAGCCATCTCTCCAGCCCCCACTTTGGTATGTTAAACATGTACCTCAGCTGCTTGTTTTGGGTCTGAAATCCAACGGTAACACCTACTTTACCAAAACAAAACAGAAGAACCCAAAACAAGAGACTGATAAGAACAGAGAAGCTTTCAGATCAAAAGAAAGAACCAGCCTTCTCCCATGTTCTAGCAAGGTATCTAAGTCCAGTCAGAGCCTCCAAAGACAGATAACATTCGAGGATAAATGGCATTTAGAATATTCCTTTCCACCAGGCGTGGCACACGCCTTTAATCCCAGCACTTGGGAGGCAGAGGCAGGCAGAACACTGTGAGTTCGAGTCCAGCCTGGTCTACAAAGTGAGTCCAGGACAGCCAGAGCAGTTACACAGAGAAACCCTGTCTCAAAATAACTTAAAAAAAAAAGAATATTCCTTCCCATCTAAGTCAGGAGGCAACTGGGCCCATTACAGGGTCAAAAACAGTTTTTGTACAAGTGGGCAGTGGTGTCTTGGCTAATTCCTGCTCCTTCAAAGAATTCTTTTGAGTTTAAAATAGATTTTTCTGGGTTGGGGGAGAGTTTGAGACTGCCCTCCAAAGATTAAACATTTATTTATTTATTTATTTATTTATTTTGTTTTTTTTCAAGACAGGGTTTCTCTGAATATCTCTGGCTGTCCTGGACTCGCTTTGTAGACCAGGCGGGCCTCGAACTCACAAAGATCCGCCTGCCTCTGCCTCCCAAGTGCTGGGATTAAAGGCGTGCGCCACCACCGCCTGGCCTAAACATTTATTTTAATAAATTTATTTAGTGTGTGTGTGTTTGCATGTGTGTGCGTTTGAAGAGATCAGACGACAACTTGTTGGTTCTTTGCTTCCATCAGACTGTCAGGCTTGGTGACAAGCCCTTAACTGCTAAGCCATCTCAACTGCCTCCTTCCAATGATTAAGAGCCTTCCACTCCACTCCAGAAGATGCTGTCTCAAAGAAATACCTTACAGAACTCGACCCAAACTCATTCAGAGAGTAAGTGGACTCGTTGTCCAGGTAGAGAAGCAACTTCAGGAGATACAAATGAAAGACCCCTGAAACGGGGACACCGCCCCTGGGGCCCAGCGTCCAAGGACAGAGACCGAGACCACCGGATGCAAGTGCAAGAGGCAACTTTATTGTTCACACAGGCGCCTGCGGACGCTACAGCCTTCGGGTGACTGAGCGTGCTGGGCTAGGACGGGGGTTGATTATATAGGGTTGGGGTGGCAAGAAGCGGGCTTACAGAAGCAGATGCATGGTTATAGGGTTCTCATTGGTTGATTTAAATGAGGCCATGGGTTCAGGTTAGGGACAAGCTTGGCATTCCATAAGGCTATTGTCAGCACATTTTTTGGTTTCCCCAGTTCCTGGGGCCGGTGAGTCAGTTGGCAGATGTTTAACCTCAGCTATCCTGTTTGGAAAGCCCCCGAGCAACAGATATCTTATCTTTGCTGGCCTCGCCCAGCATGGAAAGTCCTTATCTTAAACAGCAGCATGACTGGGATGGCAGCTAACAAATAGGCATGCTTAGCCGGGGGTCTTTCACAAGATGAACTCTGGGCACGTCAAGATTGCTCAAGATGGTCACTGGGAGGACAGGATAGTGGTGGGGCAGGTAATGTACAAGGATTTCAAAGCTCTGAAACACTTTCACAGCTTTAGTGTATTTATCGATTAAAGGTTACATTAACAAACTTTTTTGAAGATAAGCTTTATATATTAATTATTTATAGTTTTTTTTTGAGACAGAGTTTCTCTGCGCATTGCCCTGTTTTGCAGACCAGGCTAGCCTTGAATTTACAGAGATCCACCTGCCTCTGCCTTCCGAATGCTGGGATTAAAGGCATGCGCGCCACCACACTTGCCTAGTCTTTTATTATTGATTTTTACTTATCGGATTACATACATTCTCTCAACATTCTTATTTATTTAATTCTATGGGCATTGATGTTTTGCCTGCTTGTATGTCTGCAGGTGAGGGTGTCAGATCTTGGAGTTACAGACAGTTGTGAGGGGCCATGAGGATGCTGGGAACTGAACCGGGGTTCTCTGGAAGGGCAGCCTAAATCTCTGGGCCATTTCTCCAGCCCCTCTCTCAACATTCTTTCACCCTCAGTTTATGCGTGCTCTTTGTTGAGAAGTATGCGAACTATTTTTTCCCTCCCTTGGCTGAAGTATACATATAATATATGCATACGCATAAGCAAACAGCACCACTCACTGACCCCGCCCGCTTTGAGCCCCGTGCCCTAAGGCCGCCAACCAGCTGTTTCCATAGATGCCTCTCTGCGAGTCCCCGCCCTCGGCCCCGCCTCCTCAGTTGGAGCTGCCAATCAGTCGGCCTATTGCCACGTGCCGCAGAAGCCCCTAAGTTGGGCTGTTTCCGGAGATGCCTATATGCGGGCGTCAGGCGAGGCCCGGGCCTCAGCCCTGCTGCCGGGCCCTGGGACACGCGGGCGGCACGGGACTCTGCGCGCGGCGCCTCAGGCATTGCGGCGGGCAGCCCCGGCTCCGGTGCGCCGCAGGCGAGGGAAGACCCCGGCGCCAGCGGTGGCGCAGAGCCGGTAGACGCGGCGGTAGTGAGAGCGACGGTCGTTTCGAGCGAGTTCGCTGCCAGTCTGAGGGACGCGCATTTTCGGCGGTGCTCTGGCGCTGCCTGATTGTTGGGCGGCCGGCGCCATGTCTGTGAGCGAGATCTTCGTGGAGCTGCAGGGCTTTTTGGCTGCGGAGCAGGACATCCGAGAGGCGAGCCCCTTCTTCCCCATCTTCTTTTTTTCTTTTCCTAGTCAGGCTGGGCCAATTGGTCCGGCCCTGCTCGGTCTCTGGTTTTCGGGCCCAATGGGTTCAGGTTAGGCCACCTTTCGGTTCCGGATTCGACTTCTCTTTCTGCTTCTCAGCATCATTTGCCTCTTTGAACATCACCTTTCCTATTTCAGCATTCCAGTCCTAGGCTCCGTTAACGCCTGGGGCTATCCAGCACGTCTTTTCTGCGTTGGTTGCTGATGTATATATAAAAGCACTTACGCCGGGCGGTGGTGGCGCACGCCTTTAATCCCAGCACTTGGGAGGCAGAGGCAGGCGGATCTTTGTGAGTTCGAGGCCAGCCTGGTCTACAAAGTGAGTCCTGGACAGCCAAGGATACACAGAGAAACCCTGTCTCGAAAAACCAAAAAAAAAAAAAAAAAAAAAAAGCACTTGCGGCCTTCCCTTAAAGAAAACAAACAAAACAAAGAATTCTCCTGTAGCTTCCCAACCCACCTAGAATTTTAAAAAAGTCTAGATTCTACTGTGGCTCACAAGGTCTCTTAACCCGATCTCATTTTACAGTTGTTATTGTGTGTGTTCGAACTTACCTTTTTCATTCCTCTAATGCTCCAGATATTGGCATATCTGAGGGCTCTTGGCTGTACTGTCCACTCTTGCTGGAATTAGTTTATTTCCTGCTCTCGAAGACTCTCTTGTATCTGAGACAGGATTTCGATGTGTAGGCCTGGGTGGCCTAGAACTTGAACCTGTAGCCAAATTAGCGTCTTCAATGCTGAGATTACATGAGTAAAATTTATAGTGCTTATCTTGACCTTACAACGTAAAGGATTGCTTTTTTAATTATGTTTTCTTTTAGCTTTTAAAATCGCGAAAAATTAAAAGTGTTTACCTGACTTATTTATTCAATTTCTTCTCAGATGTTTGCGTAATACCCATCACTAAATGTGCTCAGAATGTTTGTAAAATGAATGAATGAAACCTGTCAACACTTGTATTTAAGTGTTTGTTCTATTGACAACATTTACATTGCCAACTATCCATTATTGTAGTATCTCAGTTGGGTAATTGAGCAGGTGGCTAGTTTTCTTTCATGGCTGCCTGAGGAATCTGAGGCTTTTTAGCGACTCCTTGAGTTGTGACAAGAACAAATCACTGGAAGAGTGCAGGTTCATGACTGGAGAATCCCTTCTTGTGAAGGTCCTGAGGGTTGTGACTGGATGTGAGGGCATGGTAGTATGTTTGTAGGAGTCTGTGGTAATGATTACACTGACCTTATCTCATTTTTATTTTTAATTCTTTCTAGGAAATACGAAAAGTTGTACAGAGTTTAGAACAAACTGCCCGGGAGATTTTGACCCTACTTCAAGGGGTCCATCAGGGCACTGGGTTTCAGGACAGTAAGTTCCGTTGCTTTGCTTTTGAAGGTTTTTGTCCAGTCTGTCAATCTTTAAGTCACTTTCCATTAAGAGGCTATATACCAAAGCTGGAACTGCACGCCTTTAATCCCAGCGCTCAGGAAGGAGGCAGAGGCAGGTGGATCTCTGTGAATTCGAGACCAGCCTGGTCTACAGAGAGTTCCAGGACAGCCAAGGCTACACAGAGAAACCCTGTCTTGAAAAATAAAGCAAGCCGGGCGGTGGTGGCGCACGCCTTTAATCCCAGCACTTGGGAGGCAGAGGCAGGCGGATCTCTGTGAGTTCGAGGCCAGCTTGGTCTACAAAGCGAGTCCAGGACAGCCAGAGATATACAGAGAAACCCTGTCTCGAAAAACCAAAAAAAAAAAAAAAAGAAAAATAAAGCAAAAACAAAACAAAACAAACAGACAGACAGACATACCAAGTATGTCTGTGTCATTTTATTGTGTGAATTGTTCACTATGCTTTCTTTATTGTGAGTGAAAATTGGAGAATAATGGTTTGATTGTTTTAGAGATTTGCAGTATTCTTGTTGCTTTTCTACTTGTGCATATTGTGGTTTCAATGGGGGTGTTGTGTTGCTATGGCATTAATTACAGCTGGTTAAAAACATCTTGTATATCTAAGAACTTTCATTTGACTTGTGTGTGCCTGCATATTTGCATGTGAGAGAGACTGGAGTCTTGCTTTGTTGCTAGGGTGGTGCTGAGTTGTGTTCCTCTCACCTGAACCTCAGACTTCAGTGAGTATCAGTATAGCTGGTACATGTGAGTCTTTGTGTGTGTGTTTTAATGTACACTTGTAGTGATTGAATCTTTTAATATACACTTGTAGATATGAAGTGATAGGTATAAAATGTTCTAAAATTCATGTTTATAGTCAGCCTTTCATTGAGATTCTAATATGTCAAATTAGACATGGAACCCTTTGTTGTAAGATGCAGCCACCATATCTAAGAGCTGAAGTTATTTTCTGATGCAGTTTTATAATGACACAGCTTACAGGTTTTCAAGGCATATCGTTTATGTAATGATGTGGAGTTTATCAGTCAGAAAATAGTCAGTAGAGGCTCTTTTTTTTCTTTTTTAACCACAGTGGGAGGTAGAAACAATGGATTTTGGTATCTGAGGACTGTTAAGAATAGCAGCTGAGGAATAATAGTCTCTGATTATAAGTTGATTAGTGTCCAGATAAACTACATAGATTATTAAACAAGAACTGTATTTGCAGTTTGGTAAGTTTTTCATTATTAAATTTGGTTATCTTTTATGATCAGTTCCAAAGAGATGCTTGAAAGCACGAGAACATTTCAGTACGGTAAAAACACATCTAACATCCCTGAAGACCAAGTTTCCTGCTGAACAGTATTACAGGTTTGTAAGAAAAACAGCACTATCTTATAACATGTTTTTGTTAAGAGAAAAATAGGAATTGAATGATTACTTACGAACAGGTCTTTGTAGAAGGAACAACAAAGAATCGCACTGATAATGGTGGCAGTAAAACTGTTATTTTAATATTTCCTTCTGTTTACTTTCAAACAATTTTTTTTTTTAATGAGACATAATTACTCTGTGTTATCTCTGGCTATCCTGGACCCACTTGGTATACCAAGCTGGCTTTGAACTCAGAGATCCACCTCCTCCTGTCTCCTGGAGTGCTGGAATTAAAGGGATGTGCTCCCATGCTCAACAAAGTTTTTTTTTTTTTCTTTTTTGAGACAAGGTTTCTCTGTGTAATAGCCCTGGCTGTCTTGGACTCACTTTGTAGACCAGGTTGACCTTAAACTCAGCCTGCTTCTGCCTCCCGAGTGCTGGGATCACAGGCGTGCACCACCATGTCTGGCCAAATTTTTTTTTTTTTTGGTTTTTCGACAAGGTTTCTCTGTATAACAGCCCTGGCTATCGTGGTCTCGATTTGTAGGCCAGGCTGGCCTTGAATTCACAGAGATCCTCCCGAGCGCTGGGATTAAAGGCGTGTGCCACCATGCCCGGCCTTTTTTTTTTTTTTAAGGTCATACATACAGTTAATAAATATAATGTGTGTATAGGGCATGGATTGGCAAGCCACTGGTGAGAGTGAAGGATCAGTTTGTTTGTTCGTTTATGTATTTACTTGTTTTCCAAGACAGGGTTTCTTTGTATCCCTGACTGTTCTTGACTCACTTTGAAGACAAGGCTAGCCTTGAACTCATAGAGATCTGCCTGCCTCTGCCTCCTGAGTGCTAGGATCACGCCTGGGTAGGAAAACATTTAATTGGGACTGGCTTACAGTTCAGAAGTTTATTTCATTATCATCATGGGAGGAAACATGGTGGATTGCATGCAGACTTGTTGCTGGAGAAGGAGCTCAGAGTTCTGCATATTGATTGGCAGGCAGTAGGGTACCATGCTACACATTGGGTGTAGCTTGAGCATAGGAGCCCTCAAAGCCTGCCCCCACAGTGACACACTTACTCCAACAAGACTACACCTACTCCAACAAGGCCATACCTCCTCATAGTACCACTCCCTTTTTCCAAGCATTCAAACACATGAGTCTGTGGGGCCATTCCTATTCAAACTACCACAGTGGCCTTGAACATCTTGCCCTCCTTACTTTACTCCTGAATGCTGGTATTATATATGTTTGCCACTGTGCCTGGTTTATGCTGTGTATGTAGTACAACCCAGGGTATGTACTAGGAAAACTCTCTACCAACTGAGTTCTCATTCATAGTGTTTAGTTTTTTCTTTAAGACTATTGAAAACCTTTAGTCAAGTTGATGAACATATTCTTTAGCTTTAATTTTCATATTAAAAAATTGGATTGTGCTTCTTTTTTTTTATTTTTTTTTTGGATTGTGCTTCTTACTGGTTAAATTTACAAGTAAATACTATAAATCTGAACTTGTCAGATTTATCCCAAATTCATTTAATGTATTTGCTGAGTTGCTTCTGTTTTACTTTTTTATTATTTTTATTTATTTATTTATGTTTTTTTGAGACAGGATTTCTCTGTGTAATAGTCCTGGTTGTCCTGGACTTGCTTTGTAGACCATGGTAGCCTTGAACTCACAGAGATCTGCCTGCCTCTGCCTCCCAAGTGCTGGGATTAAAGGCGTGCGCCACCACGTCCGGCCACTATCTGTTTTACATATTGGGGTTGCACTGTAGACTTTGTTTGTAGAAGAGCCCCATTCTAAGGTGTTGGGATGGACCATATTGAGTGCGTCCTTGTGGCAGTCCTTAACCTGGCACCTGCTGTACCTTTGCTGCAGGTTTCATGAGCACTGGCGGTTTGTGCTCCAGCGCCTGGTCTTCTTGGCAGCATTTGTAGTGTATTTGGAAACAGAGACCCTGGTGACTCGAGAGGCAGTTACAGAGATTCTTGGCAGTAAGTGTCTTAGTGTGATCTATAGAATAATGTACATTAGCTTAACTTTTGTTTTTAAAAACAGGGTTTCTTTGTGTAGCCTTGGCTCTCCTGGAACTCACTCTGTAGACCAGGCTGCTTTTGAATTCACAGAGCTAATGCCTGCTTCTGCCTCCCGAGTGCTGGGATTAAAGGTGTGCACTACCACCACCTGGCCTAGCTTAGCTTTTGTGTGGGGGAGTGTTTTTATCTGTGTGTGTAGGGTCAGAGGGACACCCCTGGGTGTTTTTCTTTAGGCACTGTCTACTTTTAACAAGTTATGTTTTTGTGTTTGTGGGTACACGGACGTGTGATGCTCTTGTGGAGGTTAGAGCACAGCTTGGGTGTTGGTCCCCTTCCAGCATGCCAGTCAGGTCTCAGCGTTCAGCTGAGGTCCTCAGACTTGGTGGCAGGCAGGAAGAATATTTAGTAGCTTCTGTGGAGGTGTTAAGGTTGGGAAGACCTAAGAAGCTAGAAAAGAGTTTTCATTTGTTGTGCATTTGTACATATTTATGTATGTTCTTTGGGTTAAATTGCTTTCATATCATGACTGTCCTTTATCCTGATGTGTTTCTTTTTTTTTTTTTCCCTAGTTGAACCAGATCGGGAGAAAGGGTTTCATCTGGATGTGGAAGATTATCTCTCAGGAGTTTTAATTCTTGCCAGTGAGCTGGTAAGAAGTATGTGTGTCAGGGTTAGTCCTGTTTGTGCAGGTGTACATCTGGAGACCGGAGGACAACCTTACTGTCATTCCTTGTTCTGGGCACGGTTTTTGTTTTTGTTTTTTTGTTTTAAAGAAAAAAGTAATTTTTATTGTGTATGTGTGTGTATGTGCCATAGAGTGTGCATAGAGATCACAGGAGGACTCGTAGTAGGTTCTTTTGTCCCACCATGTGGGTTCTGGAGATGGAACTCAGTTCATTAGGCTTGGTGGCAGCTATTTTTACCCATTGAGCCATCTTGTAGGCACTACCTTGTTTTCTTATGAGACAGGGTCTCTGCCCTGGAGCTCGCCAAATAGGCTAGGCTGGCTGGGTAGCCAGCGGGTCCCAGAGATCTCTACCTTTCTGCTCTCATGATTGTAGGTATGTACCACCAAAGTTTCTGTCTTTAAACATGGATTCTGGGGATCAGACTCAGGCCCTAGTACTTGTAAGGCAGACGCTTTACTGATAGACCTATTTCTCCAACCCACCAGGTTCTTTTTTGTATTTCCTGCTTCTGTTTCATTTTTAGTTCTTAAAATGGCTGCTTGAGCTGAGGAAGTCTTGGGGTCTTTTTAAAGCCTTCCAGCAGTTATGAGGTAGTCATTGACTGCATTATACATTTCACAGTTAACTGTGAGGGTAGAGTCAGAAAATGCAATTCAGATGCTAAGGAAAGGACCTGGGTACATTTACCAATGAGCATCTTTTGTTCTGTTTTGTTTTTGAGACAGAGTTTCTTTGTAATAGCTTTGGCTGTCCTGGAACTTCTTTTGTAGACAAGGCTGGCCTTGAATTCAATGAGATTCACCTGCCTCTGCCTCCCGAGTGAGTGCTGGGAATAAAGACGTGCACCAGCACCGCTTTGCCCAGTGGGCACCTTTCTTTTGAGACAAGGTCTCCTGAAACCCAGATGGGCCTTGAATTCACTATACAGCTAGTTAGTCGAGGATGACCTTGAACTCTTCCTTCTTCTGCCTCCATCTCCCAAGTGTTATGATAAGTGAAGTTTTAATTTAAAAGATCTGAATACCTCTTTCTTTAAGAAGTGTCAAGACACTTATTTCTGACAACTGTATTCATAGAGTAATTTTAGAGGGCAGTTTTACTGTGTAGTTTTTTTGTTTTTGTTTTTGTTTTTTTTTGTTTTTTTGTTTTTCGAGACAGGGTATCTCTGTGTAGCCCTGGCTGTCCTGGACTCACTTTGTAGACCAGGCTGGCCTTGAACTCCACCTGCCTCTGCCTCCCGAGTTCTGGGATTAAAGGTGTGCACCACCACACCCGGCTGTGTAGGTTATTTTTAGTTTTTGAGACTTGGTCTTATGTAGCCAAGACTACCCTGGAACTTGGGATTTTCCTCAGCCTCCTGGGTACAGGATTCCAGGAATGTGCTACCACTTCAGCTGATGTATATAAAATTTCTTTTATCCTTATTCTTTATTTTATAAATAATGAAGGTTTTTTTTTATTTTTATTTTTTGGCCATTATAGACAGTTTTGAACTGCCATGTGCCATGTGGGTGCTGGGATTTGAACCCTGGTCCTTTAGAAGAACAGCTAGTGCTATTAACCACTGAGCCATCTCTCCAGTCCTATCCTTACTCTTTTTTTTTTTTTTTTTTTTTTTTTGGTTTTTCAAGACAGGGTTTCTCTGAATATCTCTGGCTGTCCTGGACTCGCTTTGTAGACCAGGCTGGCCTCGAACTCACAAAGATCCGCCTGCCTCTGCCTCCCAAGTGCTGGGATTAAAGGCGTGCGCCACCACCGCCCGGCTCTATCCTTACTCTTTTAATCTGCCTTATTTTGACATTGTTCTGTAAAAATAATTCTGTTGATAAAACAAATCTGTCAAGAGCAGACTTGATTGAGCCTTCATAGCCTCCGGGGGTGGAAATGTTCTTTTAATGTGTTTTATTTTATGTGTATAGGTGTATTGTCTGTGTGTGTATCTGTGCACTACATGCCAAAAGGCCAGAAGAGGGTGTCACATCCCTTGGAAGTGACGTTAATAGACAGTTGTTAGCCATCAAGTGGGTGCTGGGAATCAAACCCCAGTCCTCTTGAAGAGCAATCAGTGCTCTTAACTGGTGAGCTATTTCTCTAGCCCATTGTTCTTGATTTACTACTACTGTGTTTGTATGTAATGCGTATATGAGTGTAGGTGTGTTGAGTGTGTGGCATTGTGTGGAGGTCAGAGGATAATTTTGTAGAGTTCTTCTGTCTACGTGGGTTCTTGGAATGGAACTCAGGTTGCTAGGCTTATATGGCAGGAGCCTATAGTCACTGGGCTGTCTCATTGGTCCCACTGTGGTTTTTGAGAAACTACCCCAAGCTGGGCTTGATGGCATGTGCCTGAATTCATAGGATTTGGAAGGTTAAGTCAGTGATTTCTGGGAGTTGGAGGCTAGCCTGGGCTACAGAGTGAGCCTCCATTTCATGTCCCCAGAGATAGAAAAGGAGCAGGTGGCTAGCTTTTGAATTTTTGATAGTTCTTTTAAACTTTGGCTTGGATCTTTCTAACTTTCTGGTTTGGTAGGTCTGGCAATTCAGAGCTGTGTTACAACCAGTAGGAGGAATAAGAAGGAAAAGTGAACAACACCTGTTAAGGAGCTTTTTTTTTTTTTTTTTTAAAAGATGGTTTCACTGTATAGCTCTAATGGTTTTGGAACTCACTGTTTAGACCAGGCTGGCCTGGAACTCACAGAAATCCGCCTACCTTAGCCTCCTGAATGCTGAATGCTGGGATTAAAGGCGTGTACCACCATGCTCATCCAAGGATGTTTGTTTGAACTGTACTATATACAACTATTTTTGAGACAGTCTCATAGTCCAGATGGACTTCACACTTCCTCTGTAGCCAAGGAGTTCCTGGTCCACCTCCTGAGAGAGCTGTGACTTTAGGCATTTGCTACCACACTTTGTTTATATGATATTGGGGATGGAACCCAGGGTTTTCTGCATGCTAGGTACCAGCATTATACCAGCTAGGCCATATTTCCGTACAACTTCTGTGTAGCATTCTAAAGACTGGGATGTGGGGTGTGGCTCTGTGTCAAAACACTTGCCTAACATGTAGGAATGCCGAGGTTCCTTTCACAGCATTTTACAAAAGAAAAAAACAGACCAGCCTTTCTTGGGGTTATTAGCATGGGGCCAGATTTGTCGTCTCTTGGAGTAGATGTGGAAAGGGTCAGTGAAAATTTGAGACATTCACAATATGGAAATTGGGAGAGGGTCTTGAAATCCTATCTGTCCTTCAAGAACTGATTTAATTTTGGCTTCTTACCCTGTCTGTCTTAATAATTCTATGTGACCAGATGGGCCCTCAGTTGTCGGCAATAGACAGGTGATCATTTGGCCTACGTTTGAAAAGATAACAGTCACTGAGATTGCCATGACATTTTTTTCTGTTCTGTACCATAGCTGCTGAGCTGTGAAGATGGCATTTGTTTAATTTAACATAACTTTATTTCACACACCAGGCATAGTGGCAGGGCTCTGTCACACAGAGAAACCATGTCTCAAAAAACCTAAAAAACAAAAGAAAAGAAAACAAAAATTTTATTTCACAATAGCCAGCCAAAGCCATTAGAGATTTTAGAAGATGCTAATTATATCCTTCCAGTACTAGTTGCAGACATTGTCTCAGTTCTTGTGGGGTTCGTTTCAGAAAACCTTCTCTTTCCGTGTGCTTACATGTAAGTAACTTGAGTAAGAGCAGCTCAGTGAAGGTGTCTGGATTTGGGGTGTAGCTGTGATTAGGGGAGAAGTGCTGAGGGAGAAACCACATAGTAATGTGCTCGATTTCTTTCTCCTTGTGCAGTCTCGGCTGTCTGTCAACAGTGTGACTGCTGGAGACTACTCTCGGCCGCTTCACATCTCCACTTTCATCAATGAGCTGGATTCAGGTTTCCGCCTTCTCAATCTGAAGAACGACTCCCTGCGGAAGCGCTACGATGGCTTAAAGTACGATGTGAAGAAAGTAGAGGAGGTGGTCTATGATCTTTCCATCCGAGGCTTCAATAAGGAGACAGCAGCGGCTTGTGGTGAAAAATAGGAGCTTCTCCCTGCGGCTGGCCTTGCTGGCTTGGCAGTTGCCAGGGAGGGCTGGCACAGTGCCTCTTCCTGTAGTTAGCACATCAGTTGCTAAACATTGCGCTTTATTTTCGTAACCAGCTCTGTGGTGTGAGTATCAGAATTGAAATACTTTTGGGATTTAAAAAAAAAAAACTAAAAAAAAAAAAAAAACAAACCAAAACAAAAAGCCTTTCTGCCAGGCGTGGTGGCGTACGCCTTTAATCCCAGCACTTGGGAGGCAGAGGCAGAGGCAGGTGGATCTCTGTGAGTTCAAGGCCAGACTGGTCTACAGAGTGAGTTCCAGGATAGCCAGGACTACACAAAGAAACCTTGTCTCAAAAAACAAAATACAAAACAAAACAAAAAAGCCTTTCCATGATTGGGATTTTCTTTGTTAAAGTTTCAGTGACCTTGCTGTGTAATTCGTTGTATTACTGTTTTGTCAACAGTAAATGTTGGTGTCTTGGTAAAAGTTATTTTCTTGCTTACCTGACTATGATGTACTGATTGACAGGTTTCTTGTCTTGTTTGTGATTCTCCCAGAAGTGACCCTTGATGTTTTCTAGGTCCAAGTTAGTCCTCCATTCCCAGTTGTAGCCTGGGTACAGTGTGAGAGTAGAACTTAAAGAGAATGGTTGACCAGCAAGGGAACTTTATATTTTCCCCTTATTTTAAGCCTTGTAAATTAGTTGAACATTTTGCCAAGGAAATTAGGCCCTGATTCTCTCACTGCCATCAAAATACAGCAGATGAAACCGTACAGTTCAACTGAGTAAGGTAAGGTTATAAAGCTCCTCTGTCAGGGTGCAGTGATGGCTCCTGTGGGTTAGAGCCCCTGGTTTCCAGGTCTCTTACATCCGCCTGCAGGTACAGTCTTCACACCTGTCCTGAGCTAACAGCCATATTCTGTATTTGCAAACCACAAGACCTTTTCCCAGCAGCCGGCTAGACCTGGTCTGGGAATCGAAAGCCATCCTCATGCGGTCATTCATTATCTGCATTGGAGGAGAGAGTCCTTAGAGAAAGCAGTGCTGTTCGCTATGGAGGAAAGTAAAACTTTACTTTAAAAAAATCCATGTTTGGTAGTATTTTTTGGAATAAGGAATTTCAGGTTTTGCTGCTATCAGTACATTTTAAATGTACAGTTCAGGATAGTCATATAAACTTTGTGGGCTCCTCCATTTCCTCTCCTTTTCAGATAGCATAAGAACACATCTGGCCATTCTTGGGGCAGAACTGAAATATTAAAGTCACAGCTGGTGCTGTAGCTCAGTGGTAGCCTTGCTTGGCAGGTGTGAGGCATTGGGTTCATCCCTAGGTCTTCAAAAAAACACAAAGCCAACAGACAAAACTAGGCCATTTTTTTTGCATCTGCTGGAAAGAAGCTGCTGGCATTTCCAGTGTAATAGGAAGTATTTAGGACTATCATCCTTTCTTGCTTGATAGCAGTTTGGGGTTCATGTTTGTGCAATGGGATATTTGAACTGGCTTTTGTCAGGCCATGGCTAAATTCTGACTAAAAAGTGGGGCCTGAAAATACAGGCCTGTACTCCCAGGTACACTCAGGAGGATGGCAAATTTCAAGGCTTTAGGAGTACCCTAGCTAATTGAGTGAGACCCTGTGGCAAAAACCAAGAAAAAGGCAAAGGGTGTGTTTCAGTGACAGTGTTTTCCTTCCATGTTTGGGGCCTTGGTTCAACCCCTCTTTCTGCAGTGGGATGGTGTGATGCTAACTCGTAATTTCCCA
This sequence comes from Lophiomys imhausi, assembly GCA_907164525.1. Lineage (NCBI taxonomy): Eukaryota > Metazoa > Chordata > Mammalia > Rodentia > Muridae > Lophiomys > Lophiomys imhausi. The sequence goes on from CAJQZJ010032114.1 coordinate 8,629,312, forward strand.
TCATGAGGAGTTGAGACAAGCTGTGATTACTGTATATTGTTGGATATGTAGACTAGCTTTCTTCACAGTTCTTTTTGCAGGGTTAGACTAAGGTGTTAGGCTGTTTTTCTTAGTTTGCCCTTTGAGACAGGGTTTTGCTAATATCCGGGCTGGCCTGGAACTCACACCTCTTTCCTGAGTACAAATTTAGGCACTTGAAAGTGTCTAGGAAGGTTGTTTAAAATGCTTAGTGATAGCCTACCCTGCACTGAGTAGAAGAAGGCTTTTCCAGCTGCACGGTCAGTTAGCCTGGAGGTTCCACGGGTCCTTGCGTTGTTGCTTAAGTGTGGGTTCTGCTGGGTAGTGTTAAAGCTCTTGCCAAAAAGTTGAGATTTTCATTTTAGTGACAGAGGGTGTTGTCTAGGTTGGTCTCAACCTCCTGGACCCAAGCCCTTCCCTAGCCTCACCCTGCCAAGCAGCTGGGACTGTTGGTCAGTGCCACTGTACCTAACTCTTGAACTTTGGTTTTAACACATGCAATGAAATTGCACTTCAAGGGAAGGAGTACATTCTGCTGTTGTGATTCCATTTAACAATGTAGAAGTGTCATGTTGATGATTAGTTGTGTTTGTTGCTGGCTTGTAAAGCAATAAAACTTTTTGGTCTCTTTGTAACTTAGTGTGCTGCTTTTGAACTCTTCTGTGGAGAATCAGTTGTTCATGTTCCTTTGAGGCTGAAGAAGCCTGGAGTGGTAAGCATGTGCTGTTGTGTGATGGTGGCACCAACCAAGACACTAGCCATTCCCAGGGCTTTAATGTATATATAGGTAATGTCTGTGTGATCTGCCTCCACCAGGACATTAAAGGCAATTGAATTGAAGATGTTAAGAAACCTTGCCTTGGGGCTGAAGAGCTGGCTCAGCGGTTAAGAGCACTGACTGTTCTTCCAAAGGACCTGGGTTCAAATCCCAGCACCATGTGGCAGTTCACAGCTGTCTGTAATTGCTGGGGCGTGGAGGCACACGCCTTTAATCCCAGCAGAGGCAGGTGGATCTCTGAGTTCAAGGCCAGTCTGGTCTACAAAGTGAGTCCAGGACAGCCAAGGATGCACAGAGAAATCCTGTCTTGGAAAACCAAAAAAAAAAAAAAAAGAAACCTTGCTTCTGGTTTTAGTAGACCTTTTTGTTTTGATGACCTGTGGATTAAATACAGATCCTCACATATGCTAAACATGAATTCTACCACTGAGGTACATAGCTCTCAGGATATTCATTTATTTTTTTTTTTTTTGAGACAATCTCCTGTAGCCCAAGCTGACCTTCAGTTTGTTCTGTAGCTGAGGGTGACTTTGAACTTCTCATCCTCCTGCCTCTGCCTCCTACATGTCTGGCTTACAGGTGTGTTCCACAATCATTGGTTTGTTATGCTGGGGATCAAGTCCAGGGCTTTGTGCATGCTAGACAAACATTCTACCAACTGATGTATGGCCCCAGCATCCATCCATCCATCCATCCACCCACCTACCTACCTGCCTCCCTACATTTATTTATTTATTTATTTTTGGTCTTTTGAGGTGGGGTTTCTCTGTGTAGTACTGGGTGTCCTGGACTTGATTTGTAGACCCCGCTGACCTTGAACTCACAGAGATCCGCCTGCCTCTGCCTCCCTACTGCTGGGATTAAAGGTGTGCTCCAAGCCATATAGGGCATCTGCAGAGATGGCTCAGCAATTAAGACTATGCATGGCTATTTCAGAGGATCTGAGTTGGGTTTCCTGCACCCATGTCAGTCTGGTGACTGTCGGGAAGCAGAGGAAGGTGGATCTCTGTGAGTTCAAGGCCAGCCTAGTCTACAAAGTGAGTCCAGGACAGCCAAAGATATACAGAGAAACCTGTCTCTAAAACCAAAACAAACAAACAAAAGAAACTGTACTAAAAATTTTTTTTTCAATAGAAGGTTCTTTGTGTAGACCAGGCTGGCCTCAAACTCACAGAGATCCACTTGCCACTGCCTCCCAAGTGCTGGGGTTACAGAAAGGTGTGCCCCACCACATCTGGCTGAAAGGTTTTTTTTTTTTTTAAGTTTATTCATTAACTTTACATCCCAATCATATGCCCCTCCCTTCCTTTCCTTTGGATCCTGCCCTCCCATCCCCTTCCCCCATCCTCCCATTCCTTCTCAGAAAAGGGGAGATCCCTGCCCCGTACCATCCCACCTCCCCGAAAGTTGGTTTTGTTTTGTTTTTTTTTTGGTGTGTGTGTTTTTTGTTTTCTGTTTTAAGGAGGCACCCAGAAAGACATATCCTAGCTCCGTGTAGCTGAAGAATAGCTGCCTGACTGGGTTCTTTCTGATGCTTTTTTTATCTGGACTGAACTGATTGTCTTTTTCAGCTGGAACTTCCTGAAGTAATTTTCCTAGACCTGAAGTATTTTTTTTTTAAGAACTCAGTTGTATTCAGGTTCTCTGGAGCAACAGAACTTGGAATGAGTAAATTATAAGGGGTTTATTAGATTGGCTTACTTGTATAATGTGGAGTGTTAGTTCACTAGTGACTGTCTATACACTCTGAAGGCTGAAGCTTAGTCCCCAAGTCTGGATGCTCCAGCAGCAAAGTCCTGAGGATTGCTGGAGAGTTGCTGGTCTTCACTAGCATTGGAAGGCTGAGACGCTGGGTCTGTCTGCAGGGTAGGATGAGCTGGTGGCAGCGGCAGAGCAGATGCAGCAGGGGACAAGGCTGGCAGGGCTGCTACCTGAGGGTCTTGCCCCTTAGGCCTTCCTGGAAGTACTCTCATGGACCCTGCTAGACACGAAGCTTTTAATTGATCCCAGGTCCAATCAAAGTGACAACCAAGATTAACCGTCAAGGCCACTGTAGTAAGGAGTATATAAATAAAACCAATTTCCTCACCAGCTAGTATCCTACACCCCACATGCACACTGTTGAAGGTGTATAAAACGGCTAGTACTCATTGGTTGGATGAGGACAGGCTGGGTAACTTAAGACTAAGGCACAGTTAATTCAGATGGGGAGTGGAGGAGCGAATGGTCTACAGGGGCCCATTGGGATGTTTTGGGATGATGGCTAGCTGGTTGGTCAGAAGTGGCAAGCTCTATGGTGATTGAGTAAACACAAGCTGAGGGTAGAAACCTCAGGTAAGGGCGTGGCTTAGTGAATTAGGGGCTGGGGAGATGGCTTAGTAGATAAGAGCACTAGCTGGAAGCTTGAGGACCTGAATTCAGATCCCTCTTAGGAAGAAAAAACAAAGACTGGGTGTGGCTGTGTATGACTGTTGCTCTAGTGATGGTGGGGATAGACTTGAGAATTGCTTGCCAGCCAGCTGCAGGTTCAGGGGAGACCCTGTCTTAGGGAAGGTGAATGTGACAGAACCGGACACTTGACATTCTCTTTGAGCCTCCATTTGTACATGGGTACACATACCAGGACATACATGTGAGCAGATGCCGTATAGCACCCTCAAAACAAAAACCAAACTCGGTTAGGGAAAGGAGATAGAGATCAGAGAGGTTGGCAGAAAAGTTGGAGTGCTTGTCAGGGAAACCAGTAGATGATATCAAGGTTTTGGGAGAAGAGTTACATTTAACAATTAAATTTGTTCTTTTGACTGTTGTATGTAGTGCATTCTGATTTCTGTCTCCCTCTCCTCTTGTCTCCCTCCCACACCCCCATGAGTCCCTTTCCCAGGTTTGAGTCTGTTTTGTTTTGTAATTCATATCTGTCACGTCTGCTCCCGCTAGTGTCTTAGTTGGGGTTACTTGAAGGTCTCTAGAGCAGGCCCGAGCATAGCAAACATGGCGCTGATAGGTTTTGTCCTTTTCTCCCTTTCCCTTGCTAAAAGCCTTTAGATTATATTCCTAAAGCTAGCCCCTAGGTCCATTCTCTTGTTTGGGAACTGATTCATTTCTGAGATAAAACACCAAGACTCAGCAATCAAAATTCATTATTTGGCTAGCATCCAATCAGGATTTACCAACTCACCTTAGCAGACTCCCCCCTTTTTTCTACTTAAAAAGCCACCTACAAAAAATACAAGTTTGCTGATGCTGTCTGCCTTTGCCGTTCCCCCACAGCTTGCCCCTCTGGGGTAATAAATCTCCTTTGTGCTTGTAACTTGGTTTCTGGCTTTGTCCTCTACTGACTCTGAAGGGGCCAGCCTCCCTTACATTATTATTGCTGTGAGGAAACACCATGACCAGAAATAAATTGGGAAGCAAAAGGTTTATATGGCTTACACTTCATCATAGTTCATCATTGAAGGAAGTCAGGGCAGGAACTTGGAGGCAGAAACTGGTACAAAGGCCATGGAGGAGTGCTGCTTACTGGCTTGTTCTTTAGGGCTTACTCTGCCTCCCATCTTATAAACCACCAGCCCAGGGGTGGCCCCACCCATGATGTGCTGGGCCCTTCCCCGTCAATCACTGAGGAAATGCCCTACAGGCCTGCCTACACCTCTCAAATGACTGTATCTTGTGTCATAAGTTGACATAAAACCAGCCAGCACACCCAGAATCCAGGGGCGTAGGGTTTGCCAGGAAGGGTGAGGTCACATGGACCTACTGTTAGTGACTATCTTGTGTAGGGCCACTGTGGGCAGCAGCTGCTGCTATGGGATCATGACTGCATGGGCTGTGCCATGCCCACACAGAGTACAACCCTTCTAGCTGTTACTATCCTCTTTCCTGTATTTGTGTACTGGCTGCAGTGGTACATTTGGAGGACAGCTTGCAGGAGCCTGTTTTCTCCACTGGTGGATCCCGGGCATCGGACTCAGTTCCTGAGAGATTTATAATATGGCATTTTACAGCCTGAGAACCATGGGATTTTTGTCTGTTAGAGTGGGTTAGGTGGGCCATGCTGAAGTCTGTACTTTTCCTTCTGACTCCTGACCCTGTGCAGTGCAGTTTGGCTGGGGATCTGCTTTCATTCTTCCCTAGGTTCACAGTTACAAACCTGGTAATGGTTGGTCACAGGAAAGAGACAAAAAGCTGTGGAAGTTCTCGCACCCATGCATGGTTTGGTGTGGAAATGACACATCGCCTTCAGAGTCCCCTCCTGTGAATGAGACTCATGGCCTATTGGACTATAAAAAGCCAGGAAGTGAAATTGTGTGGTGTTGGCCTGGAGCCAGAAGCTGGTGAGTCAAATATCCGATGGAGGTAGGAGGATTGGTCCTTCCGTATACTTGTGGTCACACATGAGTGTCAGTGGGCTTGAGTCCCAGGGCCACGTGCCTGTGAGGAGGTGGATCGGAGACAGTCTGTTACAGAGGTTTCCTGCTTGTGAGATAGCAGTTGAGCTAGTGTTTGTGTTGGGTTTGTATGGGTGTTTTGTAACTTTTTGTCTGAGAAAAGTCCTTGTTCTGATCTATGCAATGCTGAAAAGTCATACCATGCTACAGATCTCACGTGGGATGTTCATTGGGAGGCTACCTCTGGGCGAGAGTGGAGGGAAGAAGAGATGGAAGAGAGGAGGGACTGACCTTTTATAAGGGCATGTAGTGCATGCCCGGGGGAGGAGCTGTGACTCTGGCAAGGGAACACATCTTGACGGTAGTGCCATGTATCCTGCTGTTGCTGGGTCCATGAGGCAGGCAGTGGAGATGCCTGGTTGCTGTCCAGCCTTATATATCCAATGCTGGCCTTCAACTTGCTATTTACCAAGGATGATTTTTAACTACTTAATCTTCTCCTGTGATAGCTAAGAAAAACTGCTTGGTAAGCATTTAGAATCAGATCTCCATGGAAGAAGCTCTTGTGTCTTGGTCTATGTGTATAAATGCCTATGTGTATATATACATACGTACATACGAAAAAGAGGAGACAACATTCCTTGCTAACTAAACTCTGTTGCTTCTGGCTGTCACCAGAGGTCCTTGTATAAGGCCCAACCCCTGGAGGGACTATCGGCCTATCTTCCTGCTGACTATCAATGAGGAAAAGACATCAAATCGATGCAAAATGCAAGAGGAATTTATTGTTCCAAATTTATTGTGGCCAACGAGCATGGGGTGGCCTACTACACCCAAGGGAGAGGGGGAGAGGCAACCATGAACTTCGCAAAGCTTTGGGTTATATACGTTTTGGTGGGGCTGATTCAGGCATTGGTGTGTGGATTCCTGAGGAAGGGATTTTGCTTCAAGAATCAGGAACTTTGGCCTAACTGTTTGCCCAAGGAGAGCTTCTTATCTCCGGGGCTGGGCAGTCTCCTATCTCTGGGGCCTGGTGTGTGTTTGATCAGGGAGACTTCAAGGAGTCCCTGGGGCTAGGCGGCTGTTAGTCATTTCCTAGCAAGAGCAATGGGGAGGGGAGTGGAATTCACAACCTTCTCAGCTCAAGATAGAAGGCGCCCTTGTCCAAAATCCATCTTTTCATTTTGGGGGCCTGATCTAAAAGTCCATTTTTTCACTTGCATCATAAAGTGGCTATTACACATAAAAAGGAGTGCATCAACCTTACATAAATGTGAGTCAGTGATTAGATCCGTAGGAGTCAGAGCCAGTAGGGGATGTAGCAGCTGAGGGCTCCATCTTAGAAGTTTGAGGCTGTTAAGACAATGCCAGGAGTTGAGGAATGTAAAAGACCCAGCCTATTCTCTCATACCTGCAGGGATAAATTGTGGATTTTGGCTTTAATAGCAGCCCTCCCCTTTTACCTGGGCCTCAATTCCAAATCCAACCGTGGGAACTGAGGAGACCTGCAGCTAAATAAAAATTGGGCTAATTACAACTTGATAGCGTTCGAGTGGTCTCTGGATGTTTTCTAGCATTGCCTCCACCTCCCTAGCTCAGTGATTCCAGGCTTTCACCACTATACCTGATTTATTCCGTGCTGGGATTGAAACCCACGGTTTTGGGCACAGTAGATGAGCACTGTGTCCTTTGAGGTGCGCCCCTGCCAGCATTCAGTGTGCTGTGTATGCTTCTTGGCTTGAGAGGAATTTTCCTTAAGTTCGTAAGTTCTGAGCTATGAAGCAAACCTTTTTTTGTTTTGTTTTTGAGACAGGGTTTTTCTGTGTAACAGCCCTGGAACTCACTCTGTAGATCAGACTGGCCTCAAACTCACAGAGATCTGCCTGCCTCTGCCTCCTGAGTGCTGGGATTAAAGGCGTGCACCGCCACACCCAGCCAGCAAACCCTTTAAAATTTGTATTCAAATGATTTAAGGAGCTGGAATCGTGGAATCAAGTACACTTGTACTCCTGGAGTCAAATGATACTTCAGCTGGGACTACTGCATGTGCTGCCTTGCCTGATTCAACGGCTTTGGCGTCTGTAGACCAACCATTTCTCCGCCGATGATCTCCCTAGCCAGAGAAGGCCAAGAGGAAAACAAAAAAACAGCTGTGAGCTCACAGCCTATACATAACTTTGAGCTGGGTGTACTTGTCTTTAAAATTAACATGAAAATAAGAGGAAGATTTGGCTTTCTCTAAGGTGTTAGGACTTTGTGTCTTAGTTTCTTGTTCTTTGTGATAAAATACCCTGACAAGAGCAACGCAAGTAGGGTTTATTTTGGCTCAGAGGTCAAGGGTACACACATCACCATGGGGAAGTCAGAGAAGCAGGATCTTGAAGAAGCTGCTCACTTCTCATTCATGAGCAGGGACAGATGAGTGCACGCTAGTGCTCAGCTGCCCTCCTTCCTTTTATACAGTCCAGGATCAGAGTCCACTGATTGGAATCATCCAGAATGGGTGGGTCTTCCCACCTCATCCCAACTAAGATAACTCTACAAGCATGCCCAGGGGCCCATCTTCCAGGAGATTCTAGATTCTGCCAAGATTACAACTACCATTAATCAGCACACCTGGCAAATTTGAGGACTCATTCTCGTGAGATTGAAAAAAATCCAGACTTGGCAATGTGTACTTATAATACCAGCGCTGGGGAGCCAGAGACTGATTAGCTCACTGGCTAGGCAGCCTAACCTACCTAATGAATTACAGGTTTATGAGACCCTGTCTTTGCCTCAAAGATAAAAATGGAGATCGTGCCTAAAAAACAGCTCCTGACAAGCACTGACTTCTGCACATATGCATGTACCCACATACGTGCATACCCCAACCCCACGGAGATGTTAGGGGTGTTGAAACAATATGTAAACAGGTAAGAGAGTCTGTGTTCAGCTAATATATGATTGCTACTATGATGGACTGGTGGTGGCTTTTGTCTCAACACAAGCTAGGGTCATCTGAGAGGAAGGAGCCCCAGTTAGAAAATGCCTCCATAAGACTTACAGGCAAGGCCTGTAGAGCATTTTCTTAATTAGTGATTGATGGGGGAAGGCCCAGTCCATTGTGGTGGTACCATTCTTGGGCTGGTAGTTTTGGGTTCTATAAGAAGCAGGCTGCCAGGCGTGATTGCGCACACCTTTAATCCCAGCACTCGGGAGGCAGAGGCAGGCGGATCTCTGTGAGTTCGAGGCCAGCCTGGTCTACAGAATGAGTCCAGGACGGTCAAGGATACACAGAGAAACTCTGTCTCAAAAAAACCTAAAAAAAAAAAAAAAAAAGAAGCAGGCTAAGCAAGCCATGAGGAACAAATCAGTAAACAGCATCCTCCATGGCCTCTGCATCAGCTCCTGCCTCCAGGTTCCTGCCATGTTTGAGTTTGGGTCCAACTTCTTTCGGTGATGGACTTTGATGTGGAACTTAAGCCAAATAAACCCTTTTCCTCCCACTTGAGCTCTCAGCTCTTCCAGCACCATGCCTACCTGCAGGCTGCCATGCTTCCCACCATGATGACAATGGACTAAACCTCCTAAACTGTAAGCCAGCTCAATTAAATGTTTTCCTTTATAAGAGGTGCCTTAAAGATCTCTCTGAGTTTGAGGACAGCTTGGTCTACAAAGTGAGTTCTAGGACAACCAGTACTGTTACCCAGAGAAACCCTGTCTCAAAAAAAAAAAAAAAAACAAGTTGCCTTGGTCATAATGTGTCTTCACAGCAATAAAACCCAAACTAAGACATTCCCCAAGCACTCCACCAGCTGAGCCAGCCCCAGCCCCAGCCCCTGTGTGATATTTCTGTAGTTTGCCTCTATCAGGAAGGGTAAAGAAGTTCTCTTGTTCACATAGTGGATGTTCAACAGTTGCCCACTGAATTAATTAATAAATGTTTTACTGGTATGGTATGCCACTCTGAACAGTATTGAAAGCCTTACTCCTACACAATGGAGGAAGAGAAAAGGACTTTTGTTTTTGGATGAGTGAGCTTTTCCCATGCCCAAAACCCAAGGTCAGGATACAGAAGCAGCTAACCTCTCTGTCAAACATAAGACCGACCACAAAGGGAGCTCATAGAAACAACGGATAGCCACTGATCAGTGCTTTTGTCATTTTCCAGCAGCATTCTAAACATAGCCTGGAGCACCAGGGTCAGCAAAGCTGACAGCCACTGAACCACTAAGCTCCAGTTCCTGGAGAGCTGCATTGACCAAGGCGGGAGCTCCCTGAACAATGCTTTGTCTAGTGCCAGTTCAGCCCCTGGATATGGCGGGTCCCATTTGGATAATGTTGTTTCATCACTATTGCTATTGTGATGGGGGGGGGGCCCTCTTTGTTTCTTTTTTGTTGCTATGATAAAATATCCTGAAAAGAGCAACTTAAGGGACAAAGAGCTTTAAAAATATAAATTAAATTTTTTAAAACATATTGTGGGCGTGTGTACATGCATGTGTGCATGCGTGTGCACCACAGCACACACATGGAGGACAGAGGACAACTTTTGGGAGTCAGTTTTCTCTTCTACCATGTGAGTCCCAGGGATGGAAACCCAAACTCTGGTTGGCCACTCACTATACCTAGCAGCAAGTGCCTTTGCCTGGTGAGCCATCTCATTGATTGGCCCAGAGGGATTATTCAAGCTCACAGCTCAAGGTACTTTCCATCACGGAAGTCAAGGCTATAGGAGTGTGACGTCATGTGTCCATCAGGAAGAGGGGATGAATGCTGATTCTCAGCTGCGTCCTCCACTGTCTAGTCTGGGATCAGATCTGTCCACACTCAGGATGGCCTTCCCACCTCAATTACCCTAGGCAAATAATCCCCACTGGTGTAGCCAGAGGCTTATCACCCAGATGATTCTAGATTCTTATATCCCCATGGGTAAATGGAAAATGGTAGATTACAAAGCATTTAAGAATGGAAAGAAGCTGGGTGTGGTGGTGCACGCTATTAATCCCAGCAGAGGCAGAACTTTGTGAGTTCAAGGCCAGCCTGGTCTACAAAGTGAGTTCAGGACAGTAAAGGATTCACAGAGAAACCCTGTCTCAGAACCCCCCCCCCCAAAAAAAAATATATATATACACACACATATATGTATATATATTTAGTGCCTCTCATGACCAGCCTGCCCTTGTGTGTGCTGTATCCATTTATTCTCAGTATTCCCAGAGCAGCAGGTAATAGAGGGGACTGACAGTTTAGCGCTGAGGCAACCAATGGCAGCAGTCAGTCTCGAGTCTAAGGGACGCAAGCACATACTCTGTTCAAACAGGATTCCTTAGCCGTGGATTGCTGGGCCATGGGGTGAGCCACTGCTGGCTTCCGGGTTTATTTTCTGTTTGTGTGTCTCTGTGCATGTGTGACTATACACACAGAGGCTAGAGGCCACATATCCTCAGGTGTTACTTAAAGAGTGCCATCCGGGGCTGGAGAGATGGCTCAGCGGTTAAGAGCACTGCTTAGTACTCTTCCAAAGATCTTGAGTTCAATTCCCAGCAACCACATGGTGGCTCACAACCATCCACAATGTGATCTGGTGCCCTCTTCTGGAATGCAGGTGTACATACAGATACAGCACACATATGCATAAAATAAATAAAATAAATCTAAAAAAAAAAAACAAGCGCCATCAACCTTGTTTCTTTGTTATGCTGGGGGCAGGAGGACATTGTGCCCCAGGGATCAGCTAGTTTTTGACTCCTGAACACTAGGATTAAAAGCAACACTACCATGCCTAGCTGCTGCTGCTTCTTCTTCTTCTTCTTCTTCTTCTTCTTCTTCTTCTTCTTCTTCT
>CAJQZJ010032114.1:8640332-8676122 GCA_907164525.1 Lophiomys imhausi
CTTCTTCTTCTTCTTCTTCTTCTTCTTCTTCTTCTTCTTCTTCTTCTCCTTCTTCTCCTTCTTCTCCTTCTCCTTCTTCTCCTTCTTCTCCTCCTTCTCCTCCTTCTCCTTCTCCTTCTCCTCCTTCTCCTTCTCCTTCTCCTTCTTCTTCTTTTCTCTTCTCTTATTATTATTATTATTATTATTATTATTATTATTATTATTATGGTTTTTTTTGAGACAGGGTTTCTCTGTAACAGCTCTGGCTGTACTAGACTCATTTCTGTATCCAGTGCCCTCTTCTGACTTCTGTATGCACTGCAATCATGTCCGTGATCCACAGACTTGCTTGCAGACAAAATGCCCACCCCATACATATAAAAATAAATTTGAGGTGGGGGTTGGGAGTTATGAGATGGTGCAGTGGGTGTTTACTGCCCAGACTAACAACCTGAGTTTGATCCCTGGTGCAAGGAGAAAACCAGCTCATAAAAAATTGTCCTTTGGCCGGGTGTGGTGGTGCATGCCTTTAATCCCAGCACTCAGGAGGCAGAGGTAGGCTGATCTCTGAGTTCAAGGCCATGCTGGTCTACAGAGTGAGTCCAGGACAGCTAGGGCTATTACACAGAGAAACCCTATCTTGAAAAATAAAAACAGGCCTGGCGTGGTGGCACATGCCTTTAATCCCAGCACTTGGGAGGCAGAGGCAGAGGCAGGTGGATCTCTGTGTTCAAGGCCAACCTGGTCTACAAAGTGAGTCCAGGACAGCCAAGGATACACAGAGAAACCCCATCTTGGAAAACAAACAACAACAAAAAACAAAAACAAAAAAAAATTGTCCTCTGATCTCTACGTGCATAGTATGGTGTGTGGGGCCCTCCCCCTGAAATAACTTTTTTTTAAAAAGAGGTTTTGAGCTGGGGAGATGACTTAGTTGGTAGAAGGGCTTGTCTCACAAGCATAAGAACCTAAGTTTGATCCCCCAAACCCATGTAAAAAGTCAGCCACAGTGGCTCTCTTTTGTATTCTCAATGATGAGATGGTAGACAGTAACAGGCAGCTCCCTGGAACTAGCTAGTCAAATTTATTTGGAGACATTTCAGGCCAAGGAGAGACCTAGTCTGAAATGAAAGGTGGAGGGAGACTGAGTAGTGGTACATACACCTGTAAACATGTACACCCACACAAACACCATACATGAACATATACAAACAGAAAAAAACAATGTGTATGTCTCAATATGGACTGGGTTTCCTGGAGATTAGGTAGGCAGTGTCAAGACAAGGTTGGACGGACAAGGGAGTGGGACAAAGACACCAGCAGTGACACTGTATAAAAAGAATGAGGTTCTTTTTTCTTTTTAGTTTTTTGAGATAGGGCTTCTCTGTGTAACAGACCTAGCTGTCCTGGACTTGCTTTGTCGACCAGGCTGGCCTCAAACTCACAGAGATCCTTATGACTCTGCCTCTCAAGTGCTGGGATTAAAGCCATGTGCCACTACACCCAGCCACTAGAATGAGGTTCTTACCTCCATCTCTTCTCTCTCCCTCCTGATGCTGGGAACAGAACCCAGAACCTTTGCCTGCCAAGCACACTCTCCCATTAAGCTATTTTCACATTGGTAAGGGGACATGAATTCAGTTCCCAAACATACTATCTCCCCTCAACCTGAGCTCTGCATTGAGCACCCTATCCAGCCTGCTCTCTTCAGTGGTCTCCTCAACCCACCCCAGCCTCTGTGGGTTGAATGTTCCTCTGTAGTTCACATTTGAAATTTAACCTCAGTGCAGTCACCTTGAGAAGGGAGGCTTTGGTGGTGATAAGGTAACCTTGCAAATGGATGAGCAGTTGTGAGAGGAGCATAATCTTGTGTGTGGGGGTCCTAATTGAAGGTGCTGTTTAGGAGTTCAGCCCCTTACCTGCTTGAGAGGCGAACACTTTTGCTCCCCAACGTCGTACAATGCTGCAAGAAGGTCCTCACCTCCAGAACTGTATTAAGAGTGTCTTATAAATTACCCAGTATAGGTAGTGTGTTATAGCCAAAGAAATGTACTAAGACACCTCTGGGGCTAGGACACTTCACTGTTCACACTCTGGCCAAACAAAGCAGAAAAGGTGCTCTTGGAAGGCCGTTGTGCAAACACTGAGCTGACTGAAGAGCTAGAGAAACAGACTGGGGGGAATGGGCGGGAACAAGGGAAAGTGGACAGCAGAAATTGCAGCCAACTTTACACTACCAAGAGCCTAGGATGGAAGCAAATTTGGATGTTTTATAGCCAAGAGGACAGCCCCATCAGCACATCTGGTGTTCAAAGTCAATTCCCTTGTAGCCCAATTTTTCTTTTCTTATTTTATAGAATGGGCTGTGATAAATATATTTATTTATTTAAAATCCTTTTAGTGTTTCCTTTTTCTTTTTTTTGAGACAGGGTATCTGTGTAGTGGCCTGGAACTGGTTATGTAGACCATGTTAGCCTTGAATCCACAGAGATCTGCCTGCCTCTTTCTCCTGAATGCTGGGATATTTAAAGATTACTTATTGTTTGTGCATATGTGCATGTGTGTGCATGTATGGCGGTCAGAGAACAACTTGTGGGAGTCAGTTCTGTCCTACCTTGAGTTTTTGAGAGATCCGTCATCAGCAAGCACCTTTCCTTGCTGAGCAATCTTACTGGCCCCTGATTAATTTATATATATTCATATGTGTATATATTTAATGTATATATAAAAACAAAATTGTGTGTATGTATGGCAACACTACTAAAGTACCATTAACTGTCTATAGATCTTCTGAGAGGGGTGGGGCCTTGTAAGCTTCTGTTAACTGTCTATAAGGTGGTGGCGCACGCCTTTAATCCCAGCACTTGGGAGGCAGAGGCAGGCGGATCTTTGCGAGTTCGAGGCCAGCCTGGTCTACAAAGCGAGTCCAGGACAGCCAGAGCTGTTAAACAGAGAAACCCTGTCTCGAAAAAACAAAAAAAAAAAAAAATCTTCGGGGAGGGTAAGAGTGGAGAGATCCTTCTCTCTGGAAACAGCAACACTTGTTTTTGATTGTTCAGTGGACCTTCTGGGCCACAAGCCACAGAATCCCAAAATTACTTTTGTGATACTTTTTCTTAATGAGGGTGGAGGTGGGAAGGACAGAAGGCGGTCTTTTTTTTCTGTGCAAGACTGAAACTTAGGTATAAACAGAAGGAAGACCCAACAGTATGGACAATGATGGTGGGTGGGTATGGAGGCTCTTAGTGGCCCTGTATTCTTATTGTTATTTTTGGCACTGTAAACATCTTCTGTAATCAAGGGCTAGAGACACAGCTCCATCGATACAAGGTTTGCCTAGAGTACGCAAGGTCCTTGGCTCCTCCCCAGCACCAGATAGACTAGGCCTGCAAGATGGGAGCAAGAGTGGTGGCTGCTGAGGGAAAACAGCACTAATTGGATTTTATGGGTCATTAAAAAAAAGGACATGAAGTTGGGAGGGAGGTGTGTTGGGGGGCTTGAAGGGGATTGGAGGGAGGGGTTTGGGGTGTATATGATGAAGATGAAGCTATCAAAGGATGAATCAGGCAGTAAAAGTCACCCTCTGTCACATAGCTAGTTCACGGCCAGCATGGGATACAAAAGACATCTCTCCTAAAACAAACAAAAACTAAAACAACAAACCCATCCAAAACCAAAAAACATGTTTTTATTTTTTGTCATGAGTATTTAGTGATTTTGTAATTGAATAAAATAAAATTCAGAGAGATTGGTTAATCAGACCGAGGGGACACCTCCTGTGGATTCACCCAGATTGATTTAGTTGGAGCTCAGATGGAAAGTCAATGAGTCATTGGAAGGTCAGCAATGAGTCGAATCAATCTTTTTTTTTTGGTTTTTCGAGACAGGGTTTCTCTGTGTAAGAGCTCTGGCTGTCCTGGACTCACAGAGATCTGCCTGCCTCTGCCTCCCAAGTGCTGGGATTGAAGGCTTGCGCCACCACCACCCAGCTTGAGTTGAATCAATCTTAAACCACCCTCTTCCCCAGGAGGAGAAGAGGTCATCTGAGCTTGAGAGTCACCTTATTCCTTCAACATTCGGGCTCATACGCAGGACTCAGCCTCGTGTTTCTTGCTAGCTAAGCAAAGGTGCCTGTTCACATGGTAGATGTGTGCTGTGCTCAGGACTGCCTACGCACCTTATAGAGCTCAGTGCAAAATGAAAACATGGGGACCCATGACCCCAAACTACAAGGAATTTCAAAGTGGCCTGGAGATGTAGTGCATTTGGAAGAGTGCTGGCATAGCATGCAGGGAGTCTTGGGTTCAATCCTCAGCACCACAAAAACTGGCTGTGGTGGTTCATGTCTAAACTCAGTACTGGAGATTATATGCACCTGCCAGCGGATCATATGTTCAAAATTATCCTTGGCCGAGTGGGAGTGGTGGTGGCGTTGGTGGTGGTGGAACTGGGAGGAATGGAGGGAGGGGAAACTTCAGTCAGGATGTAATGTATGAGAGAAGAAGAAGAAGAGGAGGAAGAAGAAGATGATGATTATCCGTTGCATTGGCAACGGACTTTCAGCCAAGCACAGTGTTGAGCCTTGTGTGCTGTTTCATTGTACACTTTGGTGATGCTAATCTACAAATGCCACATCCATTTGTAGGTCATGTGCAAAGGAGAGAACCTATGGCAGGCTTGAGCTGGGGAAGGGAGCTTGCTCATGTCTCAGTGGCTTATTTTATATCCCAGATCTTACAGGAATTAGAGGTTTGTGCCCTATTGGCACCTGTGCAAACATGCATGGATTCCTTATTTCTCTATTGGGAGGGATAGTGTTAGTCTATTGAGTCCTTCTGTTTGTGTTTTGATTTTTGAGACAGGGTTTCTCTGTGTAGCCCTGGCTGTCCTGGGACAGGCTTTGTAGACCAGGCTGGCCTCGAACTCACAGAGTTCTGCCTGCCTCTGCTTCCCGAGTGCTGGGAAGTTCATCACCACGCCTTGCCTTCTAAAGTCCCTCAGTTATTAAGAAAATCCTGAGTTGGATTTCCCAGGCTTGTGCAGCTTATCATATATCACCAGTCAAAGTATTCCCCAGGGCACCGCATAAACTCACCGAAGCTTAGGCAAGCACTGTTAGACAGAAACTCCATGGTGGCCTTGGGGATGTCCATAGTGGTTCAGAGATGAGAGGGACCGGAAGATGACTTGGCTGGTAAAGCCCTTGTCTGTATAAGCATGAGGAGCCAAGTAGGTCCCCAGCGCCCATTAAACAGCCAGGTGAAGTGGGGGCGCATTTGTCATGCTTGTGCTGGTGAGGTGCCTCAAAAAAGAACATGGAGGGTAATAGAAGAAGACACAGAACATTGATCCCTGGCCTCCAAACACAGACATGCATTCACACCAGAGCCATGCACACACACAGAGACATGTGCATACAAGATGAGAGGGCTGGGTGTGCTGGCATAGGCTGGTAATGCCAGAACTTGGGAGGCTGAGGTAGGAGACTTGAATTCAAGCCAGCCTGGGCTCAGTGGATAAAAGCACTTGTCTCCAAGCTGTGCAGCCTGAGTTTCATCCCAGGGACCCACATGGTTGAGGGAGGAACAGGTTCTGGAAGGTTGTTCTCCGAGGGCTATAACACACTTTGTGGTTGATGCACATAAACACAAGTAAATAAATAAACAAAAAATGTGAATTTTTTCTTTTTCTTTTTTTTTTCTAGGTTTTTCGAAACAGGGTTTCTCTGTGTAGCCCTGGCTGTCCTGGAACTCACTTTGTAGACCAGGCTTGTCTTGAACTCATAGAGATCCACCTGTCTCTGCCTCCCAAGTGCTGACATTAAAGGTGTTTACCACCACGTGTGCTTGACTAAAAATGTGAATTTTTTTGATAGGGTCTCTAAAGTGTCCTGGAACACACTATGTAGACCAGGATGGCCTCAAACTTGTAGAGATCTGCCTTTGTCTGCCTCCCGAGTACTGAGATTAAAGGCACGCATCACCATGCCAGCCAAAAATGTGATTTTTTTAAAGCAAAGTGATAAGAGAGACAGCACAAGAGAAGGAGGCATCTTACCTTTGAACCCCAACTTGTAAGTCACTTTTGACTATCTAGTAGAAGAGTCACAACTTTAGATCTTCCCTCTCTGTGCACAGAATGTGTAGTTATGAAGCTACAGAAGGGACAGGGACCACCAGCTCCCTGGGAGTCATAGAGGATGGTTTCTTGGAGGAAGTGGCCCCTAGCATTATATGCCCTTGGCAAGCAGGAGTTCTAAGCTATAGCTTTGGCAGGGGTTTCCTGTAAATCTCAGCAGGTAGCAACAAAGGGCTCTGATGTTAAAGGAAGTTTTAGCCTTGCATAGGGGCTGGAGACAAGGGATGGAATACACTGTGGGTAGAGTCCGTATGCTGAAGGGTTGAAGTTAATGCCAAGATCCCAAGTCTGTACTTTAGGTATGATTTCTGTCTTTGGTAAGTGTGATTAGTATGGGCACACCAGTGCAGACGCTTGGTTGCACATGCTGCCACAGCAACCCGAGTTGCATCGTAGCTCTTTCAGAACTGGGCTAATGTGTTCTTCCAGGCGCTTTTCTAGAGATGCCCGTCAGAGCTGCTGGCTGAGATCACAGTGTGTAGAGGGCCAGGGTTCTGGGTGTAAGAGGTGTGGAATGTTGTGGGGAATTTCTGCTGATAAGGTGGAAGTCTGGCTTCATTGCAAAGCCCCCCCCCCCCCCCCCAGCCTGGTGCTAAAGAGATGGACTCCCTTTTTCCTGCAGAAAAAAATCCTCTTCCCTCTGATCTGAGGATCCCCAGATCCTCTAAGGAGTGTCATGGCCCAACCCTCCCCTTATAAGAAACCTGCCCATCAACTCCCCAATGCTAATGAGGTCTGCCGGATTTGTCTAGGCCTTTAGCCTCCCTGGAGTTTCCCATGCCCCTTGCCTATGAATTAAATTAGACATTCCATTTCTTTCTTCTGGTTGGATGATACCCATCGAATCAAACACATTCACCTCCAAAACCCCACCCCACTGCTCAAAGTTATATAATACTCCTGATTCCGGAAGTAAACTCCCCACCCCCAGCCCCATGATGAGTGTCTGAGGGAGTCTTTATTTTGGGCATATCGGAGGAAGCATTCTTCCTTCCATGAAGGATCTGCTCCTGCCATTTGCCTGGCTGGTCAGGCTTGCATGGGCCCCAGGCTCCTGCTGGCTGTTGCCTAGTTAGGTCTCCTACCCCTGGTAGCTGGGGCTTGTCTCTGCCCCGTTGCTGCCACCAGTGACCTACCCAGGCTTGCTTCTCCATTAGGTCATGGTCTCCTCTGGACTTCTGCTGGGCCTCTGCTGTTTCTCCTGAGCACCAGCTCCTGCCTGCTAAGCCTTCTAGGGGTGCATGCTCCTCAGAGAGGTGCTGTGCTCCCCCTGCCTTTCCTGCATGCCCTGCCAGGCCTCTACTGTCCAGCCTGGCTACCCTTTTCTACCTGGACCTGGGTACGGATCTCCCCAGTCTGTATTACACTCATTTTTTGCCTGGACCAGCTTAGCTCTGTGGCTTCTGGTGGAGAAGCCCGTGTTCCTGGCCTGATACAGAACCAGGTTGGGAATTCCTGCTGGGAACCCACGTAACGTGCAAACTAAACTTCTGATATATTTTTTTTTTATTTTTTATTTTTTTGGTTTTTCGAGACAGGGTTTCTCTGTTTATCCTTGTCTGTCCTGGACTCACTTTGTAGACCAGGCTGGCCTCGAACTCACAAAGATCCGCCTGCCTCTGCCTCCCAAGTGCTGGGATTAAAGGCGTGCGCCACCACCGCCCGGCTATACTTCTGATATTTTATGTGAAGTAAAGCAAAGGAAAATATCTCAAGCTGCTGTGCGGGGGGCTAGAGATATGTGATGTACAGCAGGAAACAAGAACTGTGTGGGAGGCTGGGCTGACTTTGGGGGAGCCTCATTAATAGGTGGAGTTCTGGATGAAAGGTTTATAATACCTTTAAAATTTTCCATATAAGGTATTTAGTGTGTGTGTGTGTGTGTGTGTGTGTGTGTATGTGCATCTGTGTTCATGCTATAGTGCATGTGGAGGTCACATGATGACTTCTGGGAGTTGACGGTCTTCTTCCACCATATAGGTCTTGAGGATCAAACTCAGGTGTTCATACTCAGCAGCAAGGCCCTTAACCCATTGAACTATCTTGCCAGGCCCTGAAAACATCCATTTATGAAAAGTAAAACTTGCTGTTGTTTCTGTTGCACAGCTCATGTTGGTTTGGTATGTTAATCTCTTTTCTTCAGGTCTACTGTGATTTTCCTTTTTGCATGTTGGTGTCACGTTTTCCTATACAAATGCTGAAGGGAAAAAAAACCCTCATAGTCCCCATTTCTGCTGAAGAAATATGAGTTGAATCAATCCACATTTACCTTCCCTCCTATGAGCACAGATGTTCTTCAGGGATAGAAACTGGTCTCATGTTAAATGCAGAATTTGGTGGGTGTTGGGAATTCTTTCTCCTCACCCCAAATGACTGCAGAGTTTGAGGATGGGTAGTTTTGGGACATAAACTTCTTTCCCAGTAGCAGACACCCAAGTGATGGCAGTGAAAGAACTCGCCTAGCACACTGTTCAGTGACCAGAATTTGAGGTTTACCTCTGTTTCTCGATCCACTCTGGTGATGAACTTCTCTGCCCCATTGACACAAGATGGTCGGATCCATGGCAGATTTATTGCTCACTTCCTCCCGTTCTTTATGGGGCCAGTTTTAATTAGCATCCATACAGAAAAGCCTTTGACTCCTAGACTGTGAATAGCCATTATTAATAAAGGAGTGAGTGGCTTACAGAGGTGCTATTGCATATTTCCATATTAATAATGTCATAAATTCCCCCAGAATGATATCTCAGAATTCAGAGGGTCACTTTTTGTGAACTCTGGGCTATGGGTGGGGCTAGTGAGCCTGGGAAGGAGAGGTGCAGGGGGGTGCCAGGAGAGCCTGGGTGCTGGGTCCAGACTCTCCCCTGCCGGGCTTTGTCATGTCCCTGGATGTGTGTCACCGCAGGGTATACCTTCCTCAAGGCTGATTCCAGACAGAGGGGTCAGGAGAACTGTCTGCTCAATTCATTTGCTCAGTAACTGATTGGATGGTCTGAGCTCTTTATTGGTTCTAGATGTTAGCTGTCAGCTGTAAAGGTAGCAGACTTCCGGCATGTCCCCTTATGTAGCCGTCACCCCACTCTGTTGATGATCTAGGTTGCTGCACAGAGCTTTGTAATGTCACGCAATCCCATTTACTACTCTTGCTGTCAGTCTCTGAGCTGTTGGAGTCAAAGCCAGAAAGCCATTGCCTGTGTTTGTATCCTAAAGGGGTTTGCCTGTGTTTCCCTCTGGGAGTTTCAGGTCTCACATAAAAGTCTTTGATCCATTTTGAGTTAATTGAAAACTTTGACTGTTGGAGGAAGGTCTAATACATTGCTTCTGATAGGCTGATTTCAATGCTGAGATCTGGTTACCACCCCTTCTGTGGCATTTTCTTGATTGGTTAATAAAAGTTGCTGATGGCCAATTAGCTGGGCCGAAAGAGTATAAGGTGGTACTTCCTGAGATGGAAACAGGAACTCTGCGTTTTACACAGAGGAATCTCTTTTTCCACCAGGAGACTCGGAAGCAGACAGATGTGTTTGAGAACTCTGGACGTTAACAATAGGCCTCATGGCAGTTTGGGATTAAATGGTTCAAGTTAATTTAGATTAGTTAGTTGAGAGTCTGCCCAGCTAAAGACTAAACATCGAAACATTAAAAGGTCTTGGTGTATTTAATTATTGGGGAAAGGACCACAGTGGGTTACAGGCTGCCAGTCCAAGCAATCCAGGGCCATCGGCCTCCCACCAAACCCTGGCAACTGTCCCTTCAGGCTGCCGGCAATTCTGCTGGTCTAATATAATAGTTTATAGTTATTAATAAGTATCCGGCAACTACCCTGTCAGCTTCGCCACCAGACTGTCCCTCCAGGCATAGAGACTTCTAAGGCAAGTCAAGCCTGCCTTAGAATCTCCAGCCAGGTCAACAGGTGTTCCACTGGCCTAATATATATAACAACTGATAGTTATTAATGAAGATATTAGTTGATAGAGTTTAGGTTGCAGGTGGTGAAGGCCACCCTTGGCCCAGGGTTTTTTCCCCAGGACTAGTCAGGCCACCAGTTAAGGTGGATCAAGCCTGCTGGCCTCCCGCTAGCTGCTCCATCAGCCTAATCTTATAGTTTATACTTATTAATAAATACAACTGATAATTAAATTTCAGTTTCACTTTGACTATTTTTATTTGTGTGTGTGTATGTCTGTGGGAGTGTATGCTGTGTATGAGAGTGTACTGAGGCCAGAAGAAGGCATCTGATCCCTGAAGCTGGAGTTACAGGTGGTTGTAAGCTGCTCTCTTAGTGTCTTAGTTGCTGTTCTGTTGCTATGAAGAGACACCGTGGCCAAGGCAACTTAGAACAGAAAGCATTTAGTTGAAGGCTTGCTTACAGTTCAGAGGGAGAGTCTGTGACTGTCCTGGTGGGGAGCATGGCAGCAGGCAAGCAGGTGCTGGAGCAATAGCTGGGAGCTTATTATGTTGAGACAACAACCACTAGGCAGACAGACAGGGAGGGAGACGCTGGAAAATGGCATGGCTTTTGAAACTGTAAAGCTTACCTACAGGGCCTCCTCCAACAAGGCCACACCTCCTCCAACAGGGCCACACCTCCTCTAACAAGGCCTCTTAATCCTTCCTAAATAGTTCCACTAACTGGGGACCAAGTGTTCAAACATATGAGCCTGTGGGGCCATTGTCATTCAAACCACCACAACGGCCCAATGTGGGTACTGGGTGGGAACCAAACCCTGGAAGAGCAGCAAGTGCTCCTAACTGCTGAGCCATCTCCCTAGCTCCTTGAATTAAGTTAAAAAAAAAAAAAAAGGTCCGTCCGTGTGTCTGTGTGTATGTGTGTAGGGGTTAGATAAATTAGATTTAGAAAATATATAGGGGTTTCTGATACTGTCTCTTAATTCGGGGCATGAAGAGCATTATCAGCATGTGGACTAAAAACAGGAAACAAACAGGAGACTTAATAGACTGAAAAACAAGGTTGAAGTCAGGAAAACAGGAAAGACTTAGTGGACTTGAAGAAACAAAGTATCTGGCCTGACATTGTTTTCAGCTGCTAAGTGGGCGGAGCCCAAATTAAGCTTAAACAGAGTTCCTCCTATTTAAGGACAGTGCATGGAGCCCAGAATGAGAAGAGGCCCCTGATGCTAGAGAGCTCCAAGAGTCCTGCTGAAAAAAGTGCTGGCCATCATTTGATGGCCAGATTTCTCTGAAGCAGAAAGAAGCTGGTGAGCAAAGAAAGCCTGAGCAAGACACCAAAAGGCCAAGGACTGGACCCTGTGGCTCAGCTTTTGCCTGGAGGGGTTTGATCTGTCCGAACAGTGGCCTAAAAGAAATTGTGCCTGGCTTTAAGGACTGAGGCAGAGCAGCTGAGTTCCTGATTCAAAAGAAGTAAGTTGGTCCTGCAGACGGCTGGGGTCTCCCACAGAGAAGAAAGCATGAAGCCTTATTTAAGGTGAGACTGCAATAACCAACTTACCCTGACGAACCTGCATCTGAGAGATCCAGAAAAAGGACTGCTAAGTGCGTTAAAGAATCTACAACAGCCGGGCGGTGGTGGCGCACGCCTTTAATCCCAGCACTTGGGAGGCAGAGGCAGGCGGATCTTTGTGAGTTCGAGGCCAGCCTGGTCTACAAAGTGAGTCCAGGACAGCCAGAGATATTCAGAGAAACCCTGTCTCGAAAAACCAAAAAAAAAAAAAAAAGAATCTACAACAAAGACTGTGTTCCTGACGACTGAGGACCTGCCCCAGAGACTGTATCATTCTAAAAGGTTATGAAAGTAGTTGTTATAATTATCAATAGGTTTAGTGGATAGGTTAAAGGGGTTGTAGGAATTTATAGGATTAATAGTTAAGAAATTGTTGGTGTTTGTTATGAGTGAATTTAGTAATAAATAAATAAGTGTTAAATAATAATTTAAAAGTTCGGTTACATATGTGTATATGGGTGCATGTGCCTGTGCACCTGTGTGGGAGCCCGAAGAGGACATCAGATGTCCTGCTTGTCATGCTTTGCCTATTTGAGTCAGGGTCTCTCGGACCTGGGGGATTGTGGGCTTGTGCTTTCTCAGCAAGCCCCATCAATTCTCCTGTCTCCATTCTTCTCAGAGTTGGGGCTTCAGGCATGCATAGGATGTCCTACATGTTATTTGGGCGTTGAGATCCAAACTCTGGTCCTCCGGACTGTTCAGCAAGTGCTCTGAACTGTTGACCCATCCCTCCATCCCTGAACTGATTTTTGCACAGGATGAGTGGTATGGATCGACTTCCGTCTTCCACACATGGATGTCCAGTTTTCCAGAACTATCTGTTTAAAAGTTATGTGGGTGAAGCTATGTGGGTTTCCTCCTGGGTCCTCCATTCCATTCCACTGTGTGTCTGGGTTTGTGGCAGTGTCCACTGTATTATGATTGTGATGTTTCTGTAGCTCTGTAGTACAATTTGAGATCAGATACTGTGACACCTCCATCTTAAGATAGCGTTGGTTATCATGGTGGGTTGAATTAGAATGATCCCCATAGGCTTATATATTTGAATGCTTGGTTCCTGGTTGGTGCACTGTTGGGAACCATTAGATAAGACTTATTGGAGTAGGTATGTCCCTGTGGGTGGGCTTTGGGGATTTCAAAAACCCAGGCCCAGTCTGTCTCTTTTTCTGCCTGCTGCCTGAGGATCAGGATGTAGAATTCTCTACATGTCTGCCTGCAGGGTGCCACACTTCTGAAACTGTGTGCAAGCCCCCAGTTAAATTCTGTCCTTTATTAGTTGCCTTTTTCATGGCGTCTCTTCACAGCAATAGAAAAGTAACTAAGACAGTTATTTACAGTCCTCTGCATTTCATATGAATTCCCAGTTCTGTGAAGAATGTCACTGGAGTTTTGATGGGCTGTTAGGTTGGGTTTGTAGGTATCTTTGGGTAATAGTCATTTCACAGTATGAATCCTGCCTTCCCCTGAGCATGGGGCGGGGGGGGGGGGTCTTTGCATCATCCACCCTTCTTCAGTTTCTCTTGTCAGTGTTTTAAAGGTCCTTGCAGAGAGCTGGGTGTGGTGGTGCGTGCTCTTAATCCCAGCACTCAGGAGGCAGAGGCAAGTGGATATCTGTGAGTTCGAGGCCAGCCTGATGTACAGAGTGAGTCCCAGGACAGCCAGTACTGTTACACAGAGAAACCTTGTCTCAAAACCAAACAAACACAAAAACAAAAAAATTACCCTGCAGAGGTCTTTCCCTTCCCTGGTTAGGTATGTTTTTAAGAACTTTTCTCTTGAGCTACTGTGAGGGGGTTGTTTTGCTGACTTTCTCTTGCTGACTTTGTCATATTGTGGAAAGGCTACTGATTTTTGTGTTGATTTTGTCTCCTATCCCTGCTGAAAGGGTTTACCAGAGCTGTTCTTTGTCCTGGTGAGATTTTTAGGGACTTTTAAGTAAAAGACTTGCACAGAGGGATACTTTTCTATCTGTATCTTTTTGGGGTGGGGTGGGGGAAGTGTCTTGAGATAGGGTTTCTCTGTGTGGCCCTAGCTGCCCTGGAACTCATCCTGTAGACCAGGCTGGCCTTGAGCTCACAGAGTGCTGGGATTAAAGGCGTGCACACCATTGCCTGGCTTTCTGTATCTCTTTTATGCCTCTCTAGTGCTGAGTACCCTGGCTAAGACTTCAAATGCTGTGTTGAACTAACTGAGAGAACAGATGTCCTTGTCTCATGCCTGCTTTTAGAGGGGATGCGTCCACTCTCCCCCATTTAATATAATGTTTGTTATGGATTTGTTATGTTCTGTCTTCGTTTTGTCAAGAGAGTCTCATTCTTCTGCAAGTACATACCCAGTTTTGCCAGCATGATTTGTTTTTCCTAGTGTGTTTTGATACTTCTATTAAAATTTAGGTGGCCATAGCTGTGTGGGTTTTTTTTTTTTTTCCCCTGGGTTTGGCTTTGTTTTGAGGCAAAGCCTCTCACTGGTCTTGGGCTCGATCTATTCAGCTAGACTGGCCAGCCAGTAAGCCCCCAGAGAGCCTCCTGTCTCTCACTCCTCAGTAGAGGAATCACAAGTGAATGTTACTGTATTTGGCTATCCATTTTTAAAAATTGAATTCAGGTTGCTAGGTTTGTGCAGCAAGGACCAATTACCTGCTGAACCACCCTCGGCTGCACCCAGATTTCTTTTGTGGGGATCAAACAGAGGTCTTTACACTTGTGCTATTCCCCAGTCCCGCGCAGGGACCTTTTATATCCAAACTGTAGCTGACTATACCCTGCAATCTGAAATATATTCCTTGTTCAGAGATATTCACCTGAGGGAGGGAAACATGATTAAAAACAAATTGTTCTTTCTAAACTAATAATAATCAAACTGTAAATATGAAACAAAACTGCAAAGAATGCAGAACTTCCCCAAAGAGGAGATTTTCTTAATTATTTATCCATTCATTCATTCATTTATTTATTTTTGAGACAGGTTTTTTTCTGTGTAGTAGCCCTGGCTGTCCTTTGTAGACCAGGCTGGCCTCGAACTCAAACTCACAGAGATCTGCCTGCCTCTGGCTCCTTAGTGCTAGGATTAAAGGCGTGTGCCACCATGCCCCCACGCAAAAGAAGACATTTTCTATGCATATTTGATCAGAATTGTTCTGTCTGTGACTACGAAAGGCATGTGGTTTTCTCTCAGAAAGCAAGGCGTGGCTTGAAGCCTGTTCCTGTCACCTTGGGTGGGTGAAATCATTTTGTAGTTTGGGTGGCGCTAGCCAGAGGCTACCAGGGCCCTGAAGCCCCACCCATCCTTTCAACTGTAGCCAAACTGTCCCTCAGTAAGTTGAGTGAAAATCTCCCAGACCAGCTGGTGATGTATCTTTATGACAGGACCAAATACTAATAATAAATTTTAGTGACATTTAAAGCATTTTTTATATAATGCCATCTCTCAAATACCCAGAGGTGTTTGTTTTTGTCCTAAAAAGGCAGGCATACAGCACTCTAAACAGATTTTTCTTCTTTTGGTTTTTCGAAGCAGGGTTTCTCTGTGTAGCCTTGGCTATCCTCGAACTCAAGAGATCTGCTCGTCTCTGCCTCCTGAGTGCTGGAATTAAAGGTATTTTCTTCCCTTTCCCCTCTTTCCTTGTTCTGTTTTTTCTTCCTTTCCTTCTTTCTGGATGGGAGACTTTTTCTCTTGAGATACATACTAGTCAGTGTTCCATCACTATAATGAAATACCCAAGGTATTTAACTTACAAAGGGAAAAGCTCACAGTTTCAATGCAAGATAGAATAGACACATTGCTTTTGGTTTCTGCCAAGGGCAGCATGTCCTGGGGCAAGTGTGTGATGGAGAAAATTTCTTACATCGTGAGCAGGAAATGTAGTGAGGCAGGAGATAGGCTTTCACTGCTTTCGTTAGATTCCCTTGTGACTCAGGGACCTTCCACTAGCCACTGGCTCTCTGTCTCTGTACATCTGTCTGTCTGTCTGACTCTCTCTCCCTCAATCTCACTCTGTGTCCTTTTATTTTATACGTATGGATGTTTTGCCTCCCTGAGCACCACATGGGTAGACTGGCTTTCTTGATCAGATTATCTGAAGTAGTAGGAGCTTTCTGGTGAGGCAGCAGCATCATGGACTGAGCAGCTACCAGATTCTCAGCATCTCAGGTGTGCAGACAGTCACGTGGATAGCCGGCCTGTGTGGTGTGAGCCACTCTAACTCGGAGCACCTTTATTTACCGAGCCAACTTGCTGGTCTAAGATTTCAGAAATGAAGTTTCAGAAGACTCTCTCCTGTAACTGGCCTTTGCTACATTGTGGGTTCTTCTTTTTCCCACCCTTCATCCTCTCTGGTTTACCCTCTAATACTAGATAGGAGAGAAAGAAGGAAAGACAGGAGAGAGGAATTAAGAAAATCCCTGAATTTAATTTCTTTCCTTTTGTTCTTTGATCACAGCTACTAGCAAACTGCAACTAACCTCCCTAAACAACCAGCAGCCAGTGACCATGTCTACTGGAGTCCTAGCATTTATATACCCTCTGAAAAGTTCCCAGAATTCCAAAAGTCACACAGTCGCAGAAACTGTAGCTGGCAAAACCATGCCTCTGCTAGAGCAGGAGGCAAATCATAGGCAGCTGCTTCGTGGAAGCAACCCCATATCCCCACACCTGGTACTAAAATGGAAACATTTTCTTGTAATATTTCTCTGTGTGTGTTTTTTTAAGAAACTAAAATTCAGCCGGGCGGTGGTGGCGCACGCCTTTAATCCCAGCACTTGGGAGGCAGAGGCAGGCGGATCTCTGTAAGTTCGAGGCCAGCCTGGTCTACAAAGCGAGTCCAGGACAGCCAGAGCTGTTAAACAGAGAAACCCTGTCTCGATAAACCGAAAAAAAAAAAAAAAAAAAGAAACTAAAATTCTAGAATTCTCACTAAATCCTCCCTCTTCACTTTCTTCCTTTCCCACCTCCTCCTCTTTCTTCCTTTCTCCTCCTCTTTTTTCCCTCCTGCCTGTCCTCTCCCTCTTCCTTCCACGTGAAGCCTTTTCTCTAGAGTACAAGTGAAGTTTTTCAGTCTTTAAGGCCCGGTGCCCTAGCTCCGTTACCTGCGCGTCTCCAAAATGGCCAAAAGAGGGCACCAGACACAAACGATACCACGTAGCTCCAAGGCTCTGGCCGCTTTCCGTGGAAACCTCAAAACCCGGCTTCTGCCGAGCCTCCTGGCCGGTTCTAAGCTTTTGAAGCGCGTAATCCTCCGGTAGAACAAGATGTTAACGAGGGAGCCAGAAAAAGAAACAGGGAAAGCAAGCCAGCAAGCCAAACAATACCTAGGGAAAGGACACAGCCCAGTCCTTTCACTGCGCCAAGGGGGCTGGCTGGCTTCAACTGCACAGGTATTTACAGGGGGAGGGGATCACGCTGGGTAGGGGTTGGCACGTGTTTTCAGTCCAGAGCTGTAAAGGAAGACAATGCTTTCTCCAGTCCCAGAGACACCTTTGTTAGGGCCTGTCTCACACCCTCCCCGAGTCTGGCCCTGATGACCGTGGCTCTTTTCTGTGGCATGTTAGGTCTCTATTCTCCTAGCTGTTATCTCGCACTCAGCCCCGGACTCCCGCCCCATCTTCTCAACAGAACTCAACCACTCAAGGTTCAGCATTCAAGGAAGTTCCCAATAAGCGAGGGCTGGGGACCCTACAGCGTACCAGATCCCCATCCCTTCCTATGGTGGCAAAGGAGTTGGAAACAGCTGCCGGGATCCTCCTATTTGGCGCAAGTGGCTAGGGAGCTGTGGAGAGGGCAAAGGACGCCCAGAGGCAGGCACAGCGGCTTCCATTGTCCCGGTGCTTCTGGGGCTTGTCTGCCAAGCGCGGCCTGCGGGAGGGCCCCCTGTGGAGTTCTAGGAGTGCCTTCCACTTCCAGGAGCTTTTCTCTTATCTTTTTACTTCTTTCTTCCTTTAACCCCAGCTCCTCTTCCCTGCAGAGCACGGGCAAGGCCATCACTTCTGGATAGGAGCCAAGCTTTGTTCTCTTCAAGAGATGGGTCTGCAGGGAAAGCCTCTCACCCTAGGGCTTTCTCCATAGAAGTGTATGCGCGCGCATTAGGAGGGAGGTGGGATGGGGTGGTCACTCACTTTTCAGCTTAATGGAAGCGACTGAGCAGGAACTCTGGTTTGAAAATACAGTCCACCGTAGGACACTTTTTAAAAGCTTATTTTCCTGTTGCTGAGATAAAATACCCCGATAAAAGCAACGCAACGCAAGGGAGAAAAGGTTTGTTTTTGCTTATGATTTATATGACAGTCCATCTTGGTGCTTGTCATGCGTCAATGCAGGCTCCTCGTCGCCTCACACACCGCCCGGCACCCTGGGCCTCAGTGGTTGTGTCTTCGGTCCAGGCTGTTTCTGGCCTCTCGCAGGGCTGTGTGACTGATGTCTGATATGGGGCAAGGGCTTGAGTGACATTCTGGTTATGACACCCAGCACGCAGGCGCTCTGTGGAGGAAGGTGCCATGCCAGCAGCGTTAATAAGACTCAAGCCTTCACTGTAGGGCAGAAGAGGGGAATGTGACGTGTTGGAGTGGGAGAGCAAAGCAATAAAGAAAACGGAAATCTTTAGGGAGTTGGTGCTGAGGGAATGGATGGGAAATCGACACTGAGTCCAGCTTTCAAAGGCCAGAAATTTCCTCAGGGCAAAGCGAGGGCAGGAAAGGGTGGAGCTTACCTGTAAAGCAATCCTTTCCTGACTTTTCACAGATGCCTGGGGTATTAGCTAAAAGAATAAGAAAACAGTCCACTTCCCCTCACAGTTTCTCCCAAAGTCTAGTCTCCCTCCTGACTCCCAGGGCTTTGTTAGGAGATGGGAAGATTGGGTGGGGTTTTTATTTTATTTTTTAAATTTAACTTAATTTAAACCAATTAAATTAAAAACAAGGTCTCATTACATAACTCTTGTTAGCCTAGAGTTCATTATATATCTGGCCTTGAACTCATAAAGTCCACCTGCCTCTGCCTCTTCACTGTTGGGATTAAAGGTGTTTGTCACAGTACCTGCCTGAGGCACTGGCTTTTTTTTTTTTTTTGAGAATTTCATACATTTATACAGTGAAATATCATACACACCCCCCATTTTCCTCTCCAATTCCATATTGTCTCCAACGTATCTTCCTCCCACCTTAAGTTCATATCTTTTTGAGAATAATTTTGCTAATAGTTCTCGGTAAGGGGAGGGGCTTGGGAACACCTTCCCCAGCGATGCTGGAATTGTGGCAGGTGTGATCTTGCACATTTCACAGCACACCTCCCTATCTTCTTTCTGCCCCTCCTCCTGATGCCCTGAGCCATTGTGTGTGTGTGTGTGCCCGTGCGTGTTCCTGAGTGTGCATGCTGATGTCTTGTTTACAGCTGAACACTCATCTCATTTCTAGCACTGGGACCAGTTTTGCTTCTTTCCGTGGGCTGCAGCCCATTTCAAAAAGAAGCTTCTCTGACCAAGGCTGAGGAGCATTGCAAGTCTGTGGGTGTAGATGTAAATATTTAGAGGGCCATTTGACAACAGGGTCATTTAGGAAAATAACAATAGTACTTTCCACGCTGGGTTTATGACCTCCAAGGGGGGGGGGGAGGGGGAACGACCATGTAATGAAAACATCAGTCGCTTAACAGCTGTTTGGTAAATGCCACCTTTTGTACTATATTTTTATCTTCATCTCTTCATTGAGAGTCAAACGAACATTGGGAGCCAGATTCTACTGTCTCATGGGCTAATAGACTACTGAAGCTCTTTGAGTCTGTGATTGCTTTAAGGTTTCTTGTTTTGTTTTGTTTTTTTTGAGACAAGGTTTCTCTGTGTAGCTCTGGCTGTCCTGGACTCACTTTGTAGACCAGGCTGGCCTCAAATTCACAGAGATCAGTCTGCCTCTGCCTTTCGAGTGCTGGATTTAAAGGCATACGCCACCACGCCCAGCTGGTTTAGGTTTTCTACTGCTGTGATAAAACACCATAACCAGAAGCAACTTGGGAAGGGGATTGTTTATTTCAACATACAGCTCACAGTCCATCATCCAGGGAAGTCAGGACAGGAACTCAAGGCAGGAGCTGAAACAGAGGCTGAGGAGGAATACTGCTTACTGACTTGCTCCCATGGCCTTGTCAGCCTGCTCCCTTATGGTACCCAGGACCACCAGCCCTGCTCATGTGGCACTGCTCATGTGAACTGGGCCTCTCCACATCAATCACCAATCAGGAAAATGTACCACTAGCTTGCCCACAGGCTAGTCTGGTGGGGGGATTTTTTCTCTTTTTCTTCCTTCCTTCTTTCTTCTTTTTTGAAACAGGGTTTCTCTAGGTAGCACTGGCTGTTTTGGAACTCACTGTGTAGACCAGGCTGAGCTTGAATTCAGAAATCCACCTGCTTCTGCCTCCTGAGTGCTGAGATTAAAGGTGTATACCATCACCACCTAGTGAAGGTGGTGATTTTCTTAATTGAGGTTCCCTTTTCCCAATTGACTCTGACTGGTGTCAAATTGAATAAAACTAGCCATCAGAATAACTTTCTAGAAGATTCCACAGTGATCTGCAGGCTTTATCTAATTACAAGTCCCATGAGTTGCTGTTTCTGTTCTAATCCAAGTGTCCTTATTTCTTAGGGAAGAAGGCTGAGGAAGTTGCATCCCCTCCACGCATTGTTCTCCCTGTGTTCTCTGCAGCCTCCCGTCTTCCTGACACACCGGCCAGTCTGCCTGGAGCAGAGCCATGCCCAGGTTTATAACTGCAGGTGGATGGAGAAGCATACTTTGTCTGAGAGGAGGGGTCACCTTTTATAGTCTTTTGGGGTGCATGGGTCACTTTCTTCAGCTTGACTCCGGCAGAAGGGTAGGAAAAAAGTGAGCAGGTATTGGTCCTAGCAACACATGGAGTAAGGTTGTGCTGGATTCACCTTGTCAATGCTGGGAACCGAGGAGAGAAGCATTCTGCTCAGGTACTCTGCTCCTCTTGGAAGCAGGAGGCAAGCAGAGAGGTATATGACCTAGAGGACTGTCACATTCATTCTGGGAAAGTGGATGTGTTTGGTGGGTTCTTCCCTGTGGTTCTGTACATGAATCTCAATGTTGTGTTTTCAGGTCACAAGTAGTGACAAGGACTTCCCCATTAGGATTGACAGGTGTTGAGGCTTCTTTACTGCTTGGAGTGGGGTGGGGTGCATGGGGATGAGCCTTGGTTGGGAGAGAGCTTTAGCTAGGCAAGAGCATATGGTCAGGTTTTCCTTTCATCCAGGAAGCATCAGAAAGGCAGGAGGCTGTCTAACTGGGACCTGACTTCTCGGTGACTGAGAGTTCTGGAATCCTGGTAGGGTTGGCAAAGGAGTAGGACCAGTATTCAATAGCTTGAGCCCTAAAGCAGAGGCTTTTGCTGTTCTCTCTAGTGTGGACCTGCTCGTGGGGCTCCCCTCCCTGCACCAACACAGGGGATTGTATCAGAGCACAAATGTTGCTTGGAGCAGGAGGATCTTGGGATGCGTGGGCTCCCACGTGGCATGGTGGAGGCCCCTAGACCTGAGTCTCTATGGAAGGGCGGCTGAGCAACACATGTTCCTGTTGTCTGCCTCCAGCACTGTAGTCTCTCTGCATATCCCAGTGGAGACTGGACTTGCTTGGCTGGCTCTGTTCCTGCCAGCTCTGGATCCCACAGCCAGGCAAAAGTTGCTTGCCAATGTTTTTGGGATAGCCTTCCAGCCCCCATTCTGCACCGACACTCACAATTTAACAAAAGGATGCTCAGCAAGGCTAGTTGCTAGGTCTGGAAGCCAGGACTCCTGCCTCTGGCACCATCTCTGGGGATGATCTGGAGGAGGGCATGGTTGTTTTCCACCACATCAACCTTCAAGAGGCAGGCTTGCTCCTTAAGTAGCTGCTATAGATTGATGGCCGTTTATTTAAGCCCTTCCTACACCTGTTTATGTTCATTAAACTCTTTTATTGATCCTCTTAGTTCTCCCTTTGTTGATTTACTTCTAGGCCCTGACTTCACGCTCTTCTCTGGGGCTCATTTTCAGGGGTTTTCTAACACATGTTGTAGCCCAGTGCCCTGAAAGTGCTACAGCCCACGGAGCCCAGCAGGAGCCACATGACCCCTCCTACATCCCTCATCCCTCCCAGCCGGAGACAGGGTCAACCCCTCCTCCCCATCTCTTGTCTGAACTTGCCTTTTAAATGCTCAAAACCAGCAATAAATCTTTTATTTTATTTATTTTAGTTTTTGATGTGTATGTTCACACATGTGCATGTACACATATGTATGTGTGTACATATGTATGTAACCAGTAAACCATTTGTTAATCTCTGGTGGCATTCCTCAGGAGTTCTGTATCTTGTCTTTAAAACTTTTTTTTATATACATTTTATTTGTGTATGTACATATGCATGCTATGGCATGTATGTGGAGATCAGAGGGCAGCTTGTGGGAGTCAATTTTCAGCTTTCACCATGTGGATCCTAGGGATTGCCAGGCTCGGTGGCAGGCACCTTTATCTACTGAACCATTTCTCTGCCTCGCACCTTGCTTTTTGAGATAGGCTCTCTTCTGGCCTAGAAGTTGCCCGGTTGTCGAGTCTGACCAGTGGTCCCCCGAGAGCTACCTGTCCCTGCTTCCTACTTTCATGATTACAAGTGTGTTACCACACTTGACTTTCTTACTCCATGGGCTCTGGGGGATTGAACTCAGGTCCTCATAATTGCAAGAGAAACACTTTACTGACTGAGCCATTTCACTGGCCCAGCAGTGAATCTTTGATGATAAAAAGATTCAGGTTATCCTTCTTCCTCTCCTATGTAGGAGTGCATAGGCTTGAGAAAAATGAGACATAGACATAGCACAGGAAGGTCCAAGAAGAAGGGGCAGATTATTGAATATGCTCTTATACCTTTGTATATTGATTCAAAATTAGTAGTATATTTGGCTAAAGTGGTATTGACCATTGTTTATTGTGCAAAAATAAGATTGTATTGGATTACATCGGTATTGATCTTTGTATATTGATACAAAATTAAGATTATAGTTGGCCACAATGGTATTGACCCTTGTATATGGACGTAATATTAAGATTATATTGGGCTACATAGGCATTGATCTTTGTATATTGATACATAATTAAGAGTATATTTAACCACAATTGAATAGATCTTTGTATATTGATACAAAATTAAAGGTAACGCTTCCTAATGGTATCATACCTAGAGATACTTTAAAATAAAATGTGAAGCTCTGGCCTCTTGATACCAACCGCCTAAAACTGTCTAGGATAGTTAAGTAAAACAAACTCCTAGTCATGCAAACATGTCACTTTGTTAGCTACTATGACAGTCTATCACAGATATTCTCTAAACTACCCAGTAATCAAGTTGTTAAGAGACAAGAAACATTTGCTTATCTAAATACAAGAGATGGATAGGGCATCTTCAAAAACCCCAAGAGATCTGCAGAATATGGCATTCAAAGATGTTATCTTAAATTAAGATTTTCTTTTTTTTGATATCAAGACATATCAGCTCCTGACAGCACCCCCTATTCTACTCCAAGTAGAAGATAAGCATCGAAGAATCTCCAGTGTGAGATGGTTGAATTAGTGGCAAGCCTATCTCTTGGCATGAAAAAACCCCTTGCTCCAACTGCAGACAGACTGCTGTCCAAAAAGGACAAAACTTGGTAGCAGGGAAGTCGACAGCCTAGCTCTGCCAAGACAGGGTAGGTAAGTCCTTCATAATCCCTGCTCTACAACAAATATCTGTCAGAGAAACAGGACCCAAAGGCTGAAGACTGATGCAGGAATGTATGGAGAGAAAATGGGAACTGTCCAGGCAGTCACTGGTATGTCATTTCTTAGTTTTGGAAGCTGCAGGCCCTGCACTTCCTATATAAGCAGATATATTTATCCCTCTCAGGTCTCTGAGGTGGTTGAAGAATAGACAGCTAGAGTCTCATAGTTAAATTTTGAGTTGTTTAGGAATCAAGAGGATGTTATAGATCTAAGAAGATACTCTTTTTTTTGTTTTTTGTTTTGTTTTTTTCGAGACAGAGTTTCTCTGTGTATCCTTGACTGTCCTGGACTCACTTTGTAGACCAGGCTGGCCTCGAACTCACAAAGATCCATCTGCCTCTGCCTCCCAAGTGCTGGGATTAAAGGCGTGCGCCACCACCGCCCAGCAAGAAGATACTCTTAAAATTGTGTTGCAAGTTAGTATGAATGTTGAGTCAGATATAGACCTTTAAACTCATGGAGATGGTTAGATAGTAGAATGTTAAAGTCAGGGGCCAAATATGTATAAACTGGACATTGGGAAGGTATACTGGGCCATTTAATTCTCATAAATGTGGCATATTTATATCTGTTGTTTTGTATAGTATTTACTGATATAAGAGAAGGAAACATCTGTTGGACTGAAAGGGGAAACTGCTGGGGGGAAGAGGGTGGAAGGGCGGGATAGGAAGGGGGAATAGGGAAGGGTTTGTGACTGAGATGTAACTTGAAGAAAAAAAAATAAAGTATTTAAAAAAAAAAACAAAAAAAAAACAAAGATTCAGGTTACTGTTTTCCAGTGGTGGAGAGACTTTAGAGCATGAAAACCTTTAGATCCCACTTTCCTTGTGGCTCTGAGTTTTACTTCAGGCAGGAGACTATCTGTGACATGCATGACATAAACAATCCATTGTGAGGCTGAGAAGGGGAACAGTTTGCAGAACATAGGCTATATCAGATTGGGAAATTTGTAGGTGATCTTCCAATCCCTTCTCTATTGTTCTCCCAAATTGGGGATTCTGTTAGTAATACATTGGGTCTTCTGTTAAAAAAATAGTTGTTGAGATAGGGTATCACTATATAGCCTTGGCTAACCTGACCTTGCTATGTAGATCAGGCTGGCCTCAAACTCACAGAGGTCTACCTGCCTCTACCTCTGCCAAATTGGATTCTGTTTAGACTTGGCACTTAAAAGTAGCCTCACTATGTGGCTATTTTGGCAGAATGGAACAGGACCCTGACTGCCTACCTTTGCTCACATAGTTCGTATTTTTTCTCTGTCCATTAGACCGGGGTCTAGTTTTCCTGGTCCCAGTCTTCCAGAGTAGCTAGCTACCCATCTCTCCTTGGGGTATCCCTGCCATGCACCACTTGAGAATAGGTCTTCCAGTTACAGTTGATCTGAATTTTGGGAAAAAATAGTTTCATTTTTTTCTTTTAGTTTATTTGGATTGACTAACTATTTATACAATCTCTCACTCAGGCTGTCCTCAACTGTCTGTGCAGCCAAGGATGACCTTAAATTCCCTCTTCCCTCCATATCCCGAATGGCTGGGATTACAGCTGTGTGCCACTGAGCTTATAACTACTTAGTACTGGGAATAGAACCCAGAGCTTGGTGGGTATTAGGCAAATCCCCACCAACCAAGAAACACACCCACCCAGTCCTCTCTCTCTCTCTTTTTGCTTATTTGAGACAGGGTTTCTCTGTGTAGCCCTGGCTATCCTGGAGCTCTTTCCTGACTGAGCCATCTTCCTAGCCTTGCTGGTTGACTATTTCTCAGCAGTTTCTGGGAATCAGGTAACCACAGTGTTCTGATACTCTAGTCCCCGCTGGCTCTGAGGCAGGCATATCTGCTCTTCCCCCTGACGTCAGCTGAACCCCTAAGCATAACCAAACAGTAACACC
This sequence comes from Lophiomys imhausi, assembly GCA_907164525.1. Classification (NCBI taxonomy): domain Eukaryota; kingdom Metazoa; phylum Chordata; class Mammalia; order Rodentia; family Muridae; genus Lophiomys; species Lophiomys imhausi. Next base: position 8,665,611 of record CAJQZJ010032114.1, read on the forward strand.
TTTTCATCAAATCCCAGTGTAGTCTAAATATAATAGTGTTTTTGGATACAGCCAGAGAAGTTCATCAAGTTCTCATCAAGGAAAGTATGAAAAAAAATTTTGGTCCCAGTGTCTTGTACATTGAATCTCAAGTAACCGTGAGTGAAGGAGAGAGCCACAGGCTGCTCAGTTCTCACCATCAGTGAGGGAATTATTGCACAAGAGAAACAGTTGGCTGTCACTGAACTCTGCAGGTGTCATCAAAGAACAGCGTAGCTCCTACCATTAGCTTGCTGTCTCTCCAGAGGGTCAAACTCTGATGGGAGTCAGGGCATCCCCCCAGGCAGTGAAGGCACCCTAGGGAGTTCCCCAGAGGACAGGAGAGAAATGAACTGATGAGGGGATCTCTCTGTCTCTCTCTCTCTTGCTGTGCTTGGCACGAGGGCGGCGAGCATGCTGGGAAAGCACTGTTTAATTAAGCTGCATCTTCAGCACTGTGTGAGTGTCATTTGCTGTATGTGTGTGTGCACTTGCTTATGCTACATGTATGGAGGACAAGGGTCAACTTTGGGTGTGGTCCTCTATTGTACTCTGTTATTTTTTTTTTTTTTGAGACAGAGTCTCTCATTGAACTGATTTGCTTCACTGTCAGTTCACTTTTTATTTATTCAGACCTTGCATTCTTATTCATTTAGTGTGTGCGTGCGCATGTGCGTGCGAGCGTGCACATAGGCACACACATGCTCATGGTGTGTGAGTACAGATGCACACATCCACAGCATGTGCGTTGAGATAAGATGACACCCTTGGGTACCAGCCTTCACCTTCTGCCTTATTTGAGGTAGGGTCTCTGGTGGCTCCCCATGTGTACACCAGGCTGGCTGACCCACAAACTTCTGGGGGGTTCTCTTTATCATAAGAGTGCTTGTGTTACAGATGCCATAGATTTTTCTCAAACTGACACAAACTGAGACATACCTGGCAAGAGGGAGAATTTTCTTTATCAGATTGGTTGTGGGGATGTCTATGGAGATGTTTTCTTCACTGCCAGTTGATGTAGTAGGGCCCAGCTCCTGTGGGCAGGCGATACTGGGCTGTGTGAAAAAGTGTAGCCAGCCATGGGGAGCAAGCCAGTGAGCAGCACTCTTCCCTGGGCTCTGCACTAGTCCCTGCCTCCAGCTTCCTGTCTTGAGTTCCGGCTGTGACTTCCCCGATTATGGGCTCTAACTTGTTAGCCAAATAAATCCTTTGGTTTAGTTAGGGTTGCTATTACTGTGATGAAATAACATGACCAAAGGTAACTTGGGGGGAGGAAAGGGTTTATTTCGCTTACATTTCCACATCACTGTTCCTCATTGATGGCAGTCAGGACAGGAACTCAAGCAGGGCAGGAACCTGGAGACAGGAGCTGATACAGAGGCCATGGAGGGGTGCTGCTTGATGGCTTACTTAGTCTGCTTTCTCAAGGAATGCAAGATCACCAGTTTAGGAGTGACAATGGGCTGGGCCTTCCACCATCAATCACTAAGAAAATACTTACAGTTTGCTACAGCCAAAAATACTTACAGTTTGCTACAGCCATATATTATGGAGGCATTTTCTCAATTGAGATTTCTCTCTTTTAGCTTGTGTCAAGTTGACATAAATAGCCAGGACATCTTTCTTCCCTCAGCTGCTTTTTAATCAGTGTCTTATCACCACAACAAAGAAGCAAATTAGGACACAGGCCTGTGCTACCACATCCTGCTTTCCATGGGTTCTGGAGATTTAAACTCAGGAGCTCATGTGCTCATGGCAAGCATGACACACTCTGAATCATCCCCCAGCCCTCAGTTTCTTTTTGACTTTGAATGTCCTCTATTTCTATTGCCTAAGTATCCTGTATAAGATCTTCAGTATTTTAGTAGGAGTGGTAAAGTGGACATCCTTGTGTTTGTTCAGGATCTTACTGGTGATGCTTAATTAACTTTCCTGCCTCTGGTTGACAATGTTTTGCCATATGTACCCTTTATTGTATTGGGGTATATTCCTCCAATGCCTGGTTCATTGAGTTTTTTATTTTTATGGAAGCATGTTGAGTTTCACCAGGTGTGTTTTCTATAGGACGACCATGTAGGTTTTGCCTTTGAAGCTGTTGGTGTGCTCTATCTTACCTATTGCTTCTGTTGTTTTGTGTGTGTTGATATACATAACTTGAGCAGGGTATATAACTTTTCTAGTGTGTTGTTAGATTTACTATATACCAGTCAATCAGTCTGTCTATCTATCTGTCTGTCTTCTGTCTGTCTATCCATCAATCAGTCAGTCTATCTACCTATCATCTTTTTTCAAAGATATGGTATTAGTATGTAGTATATTCCAAGATATGGTATTAGTATGTCTGGCTGTCTTGGAATTCACTATGTAGTCCAGGCTGGCCTCAAATTCACAGAGATCTGCTTGCCTCTGCCTCTTCCTCCTTCTCCTTTTTTTTTTTTTTGGGTTTTCTGAGACAGGGTTTCTTTGTGTATCCTTGGCTGACCTGGACTCACATTGTAGAACAGGCTGGCCTTGAACTCACAGAAATCCACTTGCCTCTGCCTCCTGAGTGCTGGGATTAAAGGTGTGCGCCACCATGCCTGGCAATTAGACAGCTGTGAACTGCCATGTGGGTGCTGGGATTCAAACCAGGGTCCTTTGGAAGAGCAGTCAGTGCTATTAACCACTGAGCCATCTCTCCGGCCCCCGTCTCTCCCTTCTGAGTGCTGGGATTAAAGGCCTGCGCCATTATGCTTTGACTTTAGTTTGTTAATATTTTGTTGAGGATTTTTACATCTATGTGTATCAGGGGTATTAGCTGATCATTTCCCTTTTTAAAAAATTTAGTTTAAAATTTTTGAGTGTGTGTGTGTGTGTGTGTGTGTGTGTGTGTGAGTGTGCGTGTGTGTGAGTAGTGTGTGTATGCATGCACATAAGGGTATAGATGGATGTGGAAGCCAGAAGAGGGTGTTAGATCCTTTGGCACTGGAGTTACAAGTGATTATGAGCTGCCCAACACGGGTGCTGGAACCAAACTCAGGTCCTCTGCAAAACAGCAAGTGCTCTTAACTGCTGAGCCAGCTCCCCAGGCCCACATTTCCCTTTTTGTTATGTCATTCTCTAGCTTTGTAATCATAGTAAACTAGCCTTGTCAGACAGTTTTGGCAGTTCCTCCCTTTAAAATTTTTTGGAATAGTTGGAGAGAATTGGCTTTGTTTCTTCTTCGAATGTTTTATAGAGTTCTGCAGTGAAGCCATCTGGCCCTGGGCTGTTTTTTGCTGGGAGACTTTATTACTGATTCAATCTGGTTGCTTACTATTGGTCTGTTCCAGTGCTTTGCGTTTTCTTGGTTAAGTTTTGGTACATCACACAAATCCAGGAATTGATTTTTTTCCCCCTAGGTTTTCCAGTTTGCTGTTATATATTTGTTGGTAATCGTCCTAAATGAACTCTTGTATTTGTATTTCTATGCTCTCTCTTCTGTTCTTCCCACGCCTGCTTGGTTAGCTAGGGTAAAGATTTGCAATTATGCTTATCATTAAAAATAAATAAAATCACAGCCTCCCCCATCTTGGTTAGCTAGGGTAAAGATTTTTAATTATGTTTATCATTAAAAAAAAAAAAACCAACTATTTGTTTCATTGATCCTTTCTTCCTAGTTTACTTCTGCTTTCATTTTTATTATTTCACTTACTAATTTTAATTTTAGTTTATTATTTTTTTAGTTCTTTGAATTGTAATATTGTTTATTTGACATCTATTAAGATTTTAACCATATTTATTTATTTGTGTGTGTGTGTGTGTGCATGCCTTCACGAGGGTGTGCCAATTAGAGGACAACTTAAAGGAGTCAGTTCTTTTCTTTCTCCATGTGGGTTATTGGGATTGAACTCGGGTCCTTGGGCTTAATGACAGGTATCTTTGCTCTTTGCGCTATCTTGCTAGCCGCCAAGTGTGTTTTCACACACACACTCGTGTACTTATGTTCATGTGCTCCACCCTTCCTCCTGGTCTCTTCCCAGATTGCTGTCCCTTTCATCCTCTTAGATAGTCCCTCTATGACTTTTTTTTTTTTTGAGAGGGAGGAGAGAACACTCAGTACATGTGTGGAGATCAGAGGACAGCTTACAGGTGTTGGTTCTCTCCTTCCACATCTGGGATCTGGGATTTAACTCCGGTTGTTGGGCTTGGCAGCAAACACCTTTACCTACTGAGCTATCTTACTGGCCACCCTCTGACTTCTAGTTAAATCTAGAGTCTGTCAGTGAGAGACAACATGTGATATTTTCTGTTCCCCTCCTTACTGTCTTTTGTTTCTCTTTACCCACTTTGAACACCTTCCTTCCTCTGCCAAATTTTCCTTCTACTTTTCCATGCATATTCTAATATTTCAGTTCACATTCCCCATTCGAGAGAAAACATGCTGTAGTTATTTTTCAGAGTCTGGGTTATTTCTCTTACTATGATGATCTCCACTCCCACCCACTATCCTGCATATAATGAAATTTAATTATTTCTATGCTGGATAAAAATCCATTGTGTGTATTTGCCACGTTTTCTTTTTCCGTACATCCACTCACTAATGAACACCTAAGTCAGTTCTGTATCTTGGCTTTTGTGAGCAATGCAGCAATAAACATGGATGTGTAAGTAACTCTGGTACTTAGATTTATTTGAGTGTTTCTTGTTAGATTTCTATTGCCATGATAAAACAATGACCAAAGCCAACTTGGGGATGAAAGGTTTATTTCAGTTTATACTTTATAGCTCATCACTGAGGGAAGCCAATGTAGGAAGACCATAGAAGAATGTTACTTACTGGCTTGCTTCTCTTGTCTGGGTTAGTTACCTTTCTTACACACTCAGGACCACCTGCACAAGGTGGCACCACACACAGTAGGCTGGGCCCTCCCACATCAATCCTCAGTCAAGAGAATTCCCCACAGGCTAATAGGATGGAGGCAATTCCTCAGTTGAGGTTCCCTCTTTCCAGATGCCTCTAGTTTGTGTAAAGTTGACAAAACAAAAACAAAACAAAACACCTCAGAACTAAAACAACAACAACAAACAAACAAAAACTCCAAACCAAACCAAAACCAAAACCTAATCAGCACAAATACTTACCAAATGATGGTATAAATAGATCATGTGGTAGTTTAAGTTGTAGCTCTTTGAGGAATTTCTATGTGGATTTGCACCATGATTGGCTAGGCTGCCTAGTCAATGAGCTTCCAGGATCCCATGTTTCTGTCCTTTCAGTGTTGTGGTAATAGGTACATAGCATCACATCTGGCTTTTTATGGAGGTTGGGAATCTGACTCAGGTCCTCATGCTTGTTTGGGCAGTACTGTATGGACTGGGCCATCTCCCTTGCTTCTCATTGGGGGTTTTGATAGTGTGGTGGGATATCTGTGTTCCAGGGACAGGGCATGCGGAGGCTTTTGGCCTCCGGGGCAGTACTGTTTCCAACAGTGACTTCTTTCTCAGACATCACTGTTCTCTAGCAGCCTGGTGTCTGGGGATTGGGCAAGTGACACTGAGACTTCCTTTTCTGAAATGAAACCACTGTGTGACCCCAAAGATGTTACCACAATTGTGCTCCAACCCTGTGGTGACTGTGGAACCTTTGAGTAAGTAGGAGTGCCAATGTCTGTGGTGATCGAATCTTGTAGGAACCCCACCTCCCCTCGATTAATTTTCCCTGAAATGAGGGAATAAATCTACTTGAGCAGGGAGGCAGGATCACAGTTGCCACTGGATTGTGTTCTCTCTGTGCTGCCAGCCTAGGCTTCAGTTCCCTGCTGGGTCCCTTTGCTGTCCCTTGGCCACCCTTGTAGTGTAGGGGAGTGCACTTGTCTTTCTTTACTTGGGCACTTCTCAGCTACCTTGGAATTTTGTATTTTTAGGCTCTCTTGCATTTATGTGGTGACCTACAACACAGTGGTCACCACACAAAGGGGTTTTCAGGGAAACGTGAGTGCTCTGTCAGCCCGCTCTATCAGCCTCCCCTTGATTGGTGGAGACAATCAGATGAGACAAGAGTGATGTCTAAGCATTTCCCTTTTTAATGTTTTGTTCACTGGCTTATATACAGACCAAATGGGGGATTTCCACATGGGCCAATCACGTTAAAGGTCATCCCATCACACCACATAGCACAAGCCTGGTAACCTGGTGATCACGAGTGCAGAAGTCTTGCTCACCCAATCAACCGTACCCATGATTGGGTTTCAACTCTACCCAGCATCTTCCGGCCAGCACCATCTTAGATATCTCCCACAAGTTGACTTTCATTTTCCCAGAAATGAGGCATTTCTTAGAAGCCTCCATTTCCCAGGTTCCCACACATTTACATTAAAATCTTTTTATTTATGGATTTATTTATTCTATTGTATGTGTGTGGGTGTTATGCCTACATGTACATATGTGCACCATATGTGTGCCTGGTGCCTAAGGAGGTCAGAAGAAGGTGTTGGGTCCTCTAGAACTAAGGTGAGACATGGTTGCAAGCCACCATGTGGATGCTGGGAGCTGAACCTGGGTCCTCTGTGAGGGAAACAAGTGCTTTTAATCACTGAGCCATCTCTCCAGCCACTTTTTGCACTTATATTTAGCTTATTTATTTATGGACTTATTCGTGTATGTATGTGCAGGTACACGTGTGGAGGTCTCAGGATGACTCTGCAGAGTCTCTTCTTTCTTGCATCCTTGTGGGATCGTGGCAATGAATTCAGGTTGTCAGGCTTGCTAGGATTTTGATGGTTTTGTTGACTCTACGAATCTACTTGGAGAGAATATATATGTTTGTAATATTATGTCGTTCTGTAAGGTAGCCAGCTCTAGAGTGTTGGCTTTGGTCAAGTCCCCCTGGGACATCATTAGTTGAGAACCAAGTTGAGTATTACTTCTCTTTAGCTTGGGGGTTCCCAGACCAACTTGGATTGTATAAACTTGGGCCCAAAATCTGTGTGAAGGCAGGTTTGTGCTTTTGAATTCCCAGGGAACTGTCTGTTTATTTATCAATTGAGTTCTTTATTTTCTATCTTAAAGTGAAAGCTAAGTTTTCTTTTTCTTTTTTTACTATCAACTTGGTTGGTGAGAGATTTTTTTCTTTCCAAGTTCATACCTTCAGTGTTAGATTTCACTCTGTGTGAGCATCAAGTCCCAATTCTCATAGCGCTTACCAATTCCCATCCTCCTGACCAAGATGTCACAGCAAAAGCTAGTATGAGTTTTTCTGGCTTCTGAGAAGTAGCAAGTACTTCTGTAGGACTTCATCGTGATTGAAAGGGGTGCTCATTGTAGTTATCTAGCCTTTCTTGGTGTTCATTCTTTAAAAAATTTTATTTTTCCAGGCAAGGTGGTGGATGCCTTTAGTCCTAGCACTTGGGAGGCAGAGGCAGGAGGAGCTCTATGAGTTCAAGGCCAGCCTGGTCTACAAAACAAGTCCAAGACAGCTAGGCTCTGTTACACAAAGAAACCCTGTCTCAACCCCCCCCCAATTTATTTTTATTTATGTGTGTGTGTGCACATGTGTATGCATGTATGTACATGTATGTGCATTCCCATGTGCATGTGGGCTCAGAAGAGGCCATTAAATCCCCTGGAGCTGGAGTTACAGGACATCTTCCTTCCTTCCTTCCTTCCTTCCTTCCTTCCTTCCTTCCTTCCTTCTTTACTTCCTTCTTTAGAGACAGGGTCTCACTATGTAGCCCTGGCTGGCCTGGAATTTCCTATATAGGGTGGTTGGCCTTCAACTCACAGATCCATCTGCCTCTGCCTCCATTATTATAAAGTCAGCAGTGTTCTTGGGTGTTCTTACCTGTAGTTCACTGCTTTTCATGAGTAGTAATAACACAGATACACAGATAGAGTATGTTCTCATCTTGGGATGTTCTTTTTCTTAGGTTACCTGAACATTTCTACTTAAAAAACTTCTCAATTTATTGATCACATCTGTCCTTTGACGATTTCATACATGTATACAGTGCACTGTTTACTTTCATCACAGCCTACCTTATCTTCCTCCACTCATGTCATTCATCCTCCTCCCTTTCCCACATTCAAGCTTTTTTATTTTGCTTTTTGACCCACAGGTTTTCTGTACGGCCATGGGTTTGGAACTATCCAGTAGAACTTGGTAGGCTCACTGGTTCACTGAAGGCAATGATTGCCCTTACCCCGGAATCCATCAGTTGTCAACAGTTCAGCAGGGATGGATAGGGCCCCAGAAACCCCTCTTTGATCCACAATTGGCTGTTGATAACAGGCCCAGTCTTGTGTAGGAACTCCTAACACAACAGAGACAGGAGGTGATTTGGGACAACGGGCAGGATCAGGGAATGAGTGCAAAACCATTGAAACAAGTGTGATTAGGTATCAAGGATGGAGGACAAGGGGCTTGGTTTTCTATTTCAGGTGGAAAATTACTCATGAGTTGGTTCAGAGGATTCAAAGAGGAGATCTAGTAGTCCTGAAGAACACCTAGTAGAGAAGAAGGCTCAGAGGATCCCCACTGAAGCTTGGTTAAGGAGCAACCTCCAAGCTCATAGAGGCACAAGCTAATGAAATGCACAAGATGGTACCAGCACCCACCTTGAAAACCCTGCTGGTGTGATGTCCACTGTTCTCTGTCTGACCCCTGGGGCTGTTACTGTTGGAGGTTTTGCTTTATTCTACTGTTTTTTTTTTTTTTTTTTTTAGAGATATGGGCTGTAGACGGAGCCCTCCACATCTTCATAATTCTCATTATAATGAGGGTAGAGGTTAATATCAATTGTCAACTGAGAAGATCTAGAATCACCTAGAAGATGAGTCTGTGGGTGTCTGTGAGAGATTTTTTCTTTCCTTCTCTCTTTATGTCTCTCTTGATAAATGGTGCTTAGTGCCCCCCCTTAAAAAAAAAAACAACTTCTTTCTTTATGCCAAGCAGGTGCTGGACCACATTCCCCGTGAAGAATGTTCAGCCCTAAGTGTAGTCTTGCTTAATGAGGGATCGGTCTTGCTAAATAAAGACTGTTATGTTTTAGATTCCAGCCACCCCTCACCCCTGCGATAACTGTGAGGCTTCGATGAGAACAGGAATGGTTTTCATTCTGCTTGACTATTTCTAAGGTAACCTGGAGCAAGTTGCTGAGATTTAAATGAATTCACATGAGCTTGACACGGGGCTGATGTCAGGAAGATGTGGAGCTCGCTCCTTCTTTGGATGTTTCTTTCTGGTTGTCGAGTCTTGAAGCAGTTTGGAGGGAGAGAAGAGCAAGCTTTCCCAGTGATGTGAGAATTTCTTCCCCAGGGGAGATGTAAATAACTTCCCCATAAGGTCCCATGAAAAACTAGGGTATGATTCTGCCAGAGTCCACCTTGAGGAACCAGTGAGATCATTGAGCTTATAGAACACAGGCAAGGAGTTACTGGCAGGAGTGTGGGTGAACCCCAAAGCAGTTGCTTTGGGACGTCTTCACCAAGCATGGACAATGGCTTACTGCAGTAATAGATGGATCTCCCTTCATCAACCTGCTGCTCTAGGGTGTAGACTCTGAGAGGGAGTGATCCTCTCTGCCCACTCCAGAGAATGTCAACAGTCCACAGGCTCTGATGGTCTCTTGTAAGCAGGCACAGCTGATCCAATGAGGAGGGCAGCCGCCTTGCCTGGAAAATGGTGTTCTATAACACCTTGTTGAGGAGGAGAGACTCAGCCATGTGAGAAAAGCTTAAGGGGGAATAAAGCAATCCATGCTGGTTAGTTTTTGTCAACTTGATAAAAGCTATAGTCCCTGGGAAGAAGGAACCTGAATTAAGAAGATGAGTGAGAAGACGCGACTGAGCACAATTGCAGAATCATAACTTTCTCAGTATGTCAAGATTTTTATTAATGCCTTTAAAAATAAATAAAAGTCCTTTTTTTGGAAAAAGAAAAAGAAGCAACTTAAGGAAGGAAGGGTTTATTGTGGTTCACGGTTTGTGGGCCCATAGCCTGTTGTGGCAGCAAGAACGTGAAGCAGCTGCTCACATGTGCCTGCAGTCAGGAAGCAGAGAGAGAGAGGAACACTGGTGCTCAGCCCACTTTTTCTCTCTCTCTGTCTTTTAAACTTTTTATTGAGGGGCTGAAGAGATGGCTCATTGGTTAAGAGCACTGGCTGTTGTTCCAAAGGACCCAGGTTCAAATCCCAGCACCACATGGCAGTTCACAGCTGTCTGTAATGGCCGAGCGTGGTGGCACATGCCTTTAATCCCAGGACTCAGGAGGCAGAGGCAGGCGGATCTCTGTGAGTTCAAGGCCAGCCTGGTCTACAAAGTGAGTCCAGGACAGCCAAGGATACACAGAGAAACCCTGTCTCAAAACAAACAACAACAAAAAACCCCAGACTTTTTATTGATACTTTGTGAGTTTACATCCCAGTCCCACTCATTTCTTTGTTCCCTCATATCCACAACCTTGCTCTTGCAACCTCCCCCCCCCAAATAAACACACACACACACACACACACACACACACACACACACACACACACA
>CAJQZJ010032114.1:8676132-8694976 GCA_907164525.1 Lophiomys imhausi
ACACACACACACACACACACACACACACACACACACACACACACACAAACCCAAAGCATAGAAAGCATCTCATCACAGAAACTGTAATATATCACAGTGTGTTCCACAGTATACCCCATATCCATACATCTTCACTTGAAAATGTTCATTACAGCGACTCATTGGTCTTGTTCAAGGTCTCTGGCTTCTGTAACATCAATATTAGATCCTCACCAAGCCTCCTCCTGGTCATTCTGTTGTTGCCTTGTGTTATGGAGATCCTGAAGCTTTCACTGACCCTTTCACTGCAGCTTTGGAACAGCAGGACAGACCCTTTCACTCATCCCAAGTGTTCACAGATGATGTAGATTTTGGGGTGGGCCAACTCAGAGCCCTGGATCTGGGCCTGGGTGGTAGCTGAGCTGGTCAGCATTCTGGCTCTCCCTTATCCTCACCACCAGGGTGTGCTGTCCAGCACTGTTCCATCTAGGCCACCCAATACTGCCATTGCCATTAGCAGGATGCAGGATGAGCTCTCTTACTCTCATGTCCTGGGGTCTGGCTAACCCACACCCATGCCTCCAGGGCCAGCTCCACTGTAGTGCCCAGTCAAAGCATAGGGCCCACTTTCCCAAGTGCTGCAGCCTGCCAGGGGCTAGACCAGTTCTCCCCCATTCTCACACCTTTGGGGCTGGCTCACCTGCACTCCCTCCTCCACAGCAGCACTACTGTGATGCCCAGGTGAGGTGCAGGGCCTGCTCTCTCAAGTGCTGAGTGCTGTCACCTGTCAAAAGTGGGGCCAACTCTCTAGAATGCTGCAGCCAGTGAGGGGCAGGGTCGGTTCTGCACAGTCCCTGGACATCCATGGACACCCAGAGGCTGCCCTGACCAGGGAAGTCCCCATGTTCTCTAGTGGCCATATGAGCCACAGACATTGACCCTGATGCCTGTTGCTGCATAACCATGGATCTGGACATCACCCTCAGGGGTAGCTTGGGCTAACGCCTCACCATGGCCCAGGTGGCGGGGCTGGCCACTCACAACAGGCTGCTCCTCTCCACCCTCGAGTCTCCAGGTCCATCTCTCATCTCTTTTTATAGTGCTCAAGCTGCTCGCCTTCTCTCTCTCTCTCTCTCTCTCTCTCTCTCTCTCTCTCTCTTTTCCCCATCTGTCATCCCATACTTGCACATTGTGGTGGCTCCTGCTGCAGGCTGGCCATGTGGCTGGTGGGTCCCTGGGTTGTATCCTCTGGATGACATCCTCTGTCTGAGCTGCTCTGGGCCTCATGGTGTGGTGGCAAGCAGGTGTCTATACCTGCTTGTGCTGTGCACTGGAGGGCAGGTCTGTGGGTGGCATGTCTTACTCCACGTGTACTGCACTGCCTGGATTTGATTTGAGTTTTATATGTCTGAGGCATAAAACAGCTCTGGCCACCAAGCCAGGTATCAAGCTAGGATGAACAAAGGACTGCCATCAGCTCTGCCCCTGACTGATATATGAACACCACCACCAACATGGTGTCTCTTTGCCCATTGCCAGGAAGGACACTTTATCCTTCTTATTCAGTCCAGGACCCCATCCTACTGGATGCTGCCACTCACATTTAGAGTGGATTTTCCTGTTTCAGTTGACCCAGTCTAGAAACTCCCTAAAAGATGTGCCCAGAGATGTGTTCTCATGGTGATTCTAAATCCCACTATGCCACAGGGTTAACTTCACCACACCTGAGGTTTGGGGTCTCCTGTGTCGTTGCTGTACAGAGTCCTCACTTAAGATGGTGCTGTTTGTTTTCCCTCCCTAGGAGATGGTCAGTACTGGGCATAGAGAGATGGCTCTGCAGTTTAGAGTGCTCTTGCAGTGTATTTGAACTTGGTTCCCAGACTCACATGGGGTGGCTCACAACTGCCTGTAACTCCAGCTCCAGGGGATCCAACAACCTCTTCTGATCCCTGCAGGCACTTGTAGTCACTTTATTCAAGTACAATGAAAAATAAAGTGAAATCCTTAGAAATTGATTTCTCCAGCTTCGTGGTCTGTGATGAGGGCTTAGCTGAAATGCTGGTAGTAGTAAAGGTAAAGGGAGATTTGGGAGGCAATTCAGAGAGACAGACAGACGTGACTTAGAAGATGGATTAGCTGTGGAAGGTGAAAAATTAAAGATGAGCATTAATTTCATAATTTTAACTGTACATTTTTACACATCTGCTAATGAGACTGGTAGGAAGAGATCCATCACCCCCACTTAATGATTGCTAGCATTCTTCTGTGTTTGCCTCATCTGCTTTATTGAAGCATTTAGAATAAATTACAATCATTGTGACATTTCAACCGTAAATAATTAAACACACATCTCCAATAGATTATCTAATGTAGCCAACACGAGTTCACAGCAACATCTTCAAAATTACCACCCAAATGTTTTGCTAACAACCAAACCTGGGTCAGACAAAGACCCTTTGGCATTTATATTTCATTGCATTTTGTTTTGGTGTGTGTGTATGTATAAGCAGAGGCCAAAAGTTGATGTCAGGTGTCTTACTCAATCACTATTTTATTATTATTTATTTAAAAATGTGATTTATAATTATTGTGTGTGTGTGTGTGTGTGTGTGTGTGTGTGTGTGTGTGCGTGTACATGTAGAGGCCAAAGGTTGATGTCAGGTGTCTTACTAAATCACTATTTTATTATTTCATTATTTTGTGTGTATGTGTGTGTGCAGTTACTTGCATGTCACAGCACATGATGAGGTCAGAGAATATTTTTGGGGACTTGGCTCTCATCTCCTACTGTCTGTTCTGGGGATTACACTCAGGTTGGGAGGCTGTCATAGCAAACACTCCTTGAGCTATCCTGTTGGCCTCTCCACCTTATTTTTGAGACAGGGACTTCATTGAGTCTGGAATGCTTTTCTAGACTGGCTTGCCTGTAAGCACCAGGAATTCTCCTGTCTCTATCCCACCCCCAGCACTGGAATTACACATATGTGCCACTGTGCCCAGATTTTTGGTGTGAGTTCTGAGCAATCAAACCCAGGCCCTCATATATTGGTGTGACAGAAGTTTACCAACTATTTATCCCAGCCCATTGCTCAGGGTGTCTACTATAAAGGTCAGGGAGCAATGATTTTAGGCTTTGGAGACAACGTGCAAAATTAAAGAAGATTTTGGACTTTTTTTGGGGGGGAGGGGTGGCAGCTAAGATCTCATTGTGTATCTCTAGCTGGCCAGGAACTTGTTATGTAGAATAAACAAGTCTTGAACTCACAGAATTAACCAGCTACTGCCTCCTGAGTTCTGACATTGAGAGTGTGCACCACCACACGTGGCTGGATTTTAAAATACAACATATTATATGTATATATTATTTATATTAATAAAATATGTTAAGTTTAATATATGCATATATTTAACAATATATTAAATATATGTTTTGCATATATATACATATATTATATGTAAAAATAAAAAATTTACTCTTCCCTAGAGGCATTGAGGATGTGGCTGCTGTGTCACATGTGCATCAATAGGTGGCAGAGAGAGCCTGTGTTTACATTCAGTGTTCTGACCTATGAACATCTGAATGATTAGTAGCCTAATATTCCCTGAAAAAAGCAAGCCTGAGACCACCACCAATTAGGTGCCAGAGGGCTCGAACAGGGAGCTAGTCTGTGGTTCACTAGTCCAGAATCAGGCAAACTCAGATGGGCTCCCAGGACAGGAAGTAAGACATAAACTAGAAGAACCCTGTCTGACACGATGGACCCCAGGCTGATGGCCACTCAGGAGAGCTGGGAAAAGAGCAAGCTCCAGACAACTGCCAGACTGGAACTATGGGGCCTGGACAGGGAGCTAGCCTGAGATAAACACCATTCTGGTGCCACATGGGCATGGGGGTCAGACCATACTGGAGGTGACTCCTGCCAGGAGCCATAACTTGCAATGCACAAGTGGGGCATACTATTCCTAAGACCACTCCTGAGACAAGCCCAGACACTCAGAGAACCTGGGTACCACTAAGAGGAGTAAGTAAGTGGTGGAGGAATGGAAGAGAAAGAGAAACAGAAGGATGTGGGCACAATGAAGAGAGACAGAACTGGAGACGTGAGGGTAGTGAGGAAGAACCCGATGTGAGTTGCTGGTGATGTCACCCAGGACCAGGTTCTGGCCTCTGCTTCCAACAGGGGTCATATCCGGGTCCATGGCCCTGCAGCAGCAGGGGTCTGTTAGCACAAAAAGCCAGGTGGACATCCTTGGTCTGGGCTGTCACCTGGGGACATATTGATGTCTGAGACTGTGCAGAACTGTCCCCCCCCCCCACCTGGGCATCATGGGAGAACTGGTCCTAGAGGCATGAGAGCAGGAGAGCTGATCTTGCCCCTAGCCAGCTGCAGTAGTCAGGAGAGCAGGCCCTGCACATTTCAGTAGTTGCAAGTGAACTAGCCCCAAGGATGTGAGCTTGGGAGATCTGGGTCCTACCACTTGTCTTCCTATTGTGGCACAGACAAGGGAGAGATACCATCCTCTCTCTCACCCCTCATCACCTGTAGCAAGTGGGAGACCTAGTCCTAGGGTCACAAGATCAGGAGAGCTGGCCCTGTCCTTCACCAGCTGCAGCACTAGGGAGAGCAGGCTCTGCTCCTCATCTGGGCAGCACAGTACATCTGGCTCTAGATGTGGGGGTTGTGGGTGAGGTGGGTGTGAAGGTGTGAGTGCAGGAGAGCCAGCCCTGCCTTTTGTCAACTTTGTGGTGGTGTTGGTGAGAGAGAGGTCCTCTTTCCTCCCTTTTGGCCTCAGCACCAGTGGTGGACAGGAGATCTGGCCCCATGGGGTCACAAGAGGAGGAGAGCTGCCCCTGCCCCTCACATGCTGAAGCACTCAGGGAGGCAGGCCCTGCATCTCATCTGGGCAGCACGGTAGAGCTAGCCCTAGATGCAGGGGTTGCAGGTGAACCAGCCCTGAGGATGTGAGCCCAGGAAAGCTGGTTCTGACTCTTGTCCACTGAGTGGTGGTATTGGCGAAGGAGAGATCTCCTCCACTCTCTTTTGTCCTTTACACAGGTAGCAGGTGGGAGAGTTGGACCTGATGGGGTCATGAGAGAGCTGGCTCAGTCCCTACGTGCTGCAGCACTCAGGAGAACAAGCCCTGCACCTTACATGGGCAGCACAGTAAAGCTGACCCTGGATGTGGGGATTGCAGGCCCAGAATCATTGGGCAACCCCAACATCTACCTCATGGATGAACTGCTGGAGTACATGAAAATGCCAGTTCTACAGGCTCAAAACTACAGGTTCTCCATGATACAGGGCAACAACAGGATAAGTGAGAGAAGTCCCAGTGAGATTCCAGTATTGACAAAGTAGCAGAACCCAGAGGCCTCATACCAGACCAAGGAGTGATTGTAATGAACATTTGCAAGCAAAAGTGTGAACAAAAGGGAATATTGTGAGACACACTGTGACACACTACAGCTTCCACATGAGATACTTTTTTTCCTATTGGGAGAGGATGCAAGGGTGGAGGGCTGGTCTGAGGGGGAAGTGGGATATGAGAGAGATCAGAGTGTATGATGTGAAACACACACACACACATGCGCATGCACGTGCACACACACAAAACTCAATAAAAAGCAAAAAAAAAATTACTCTTAGCTTATAGGCTATTTAAGAACAGAAGGTAGTTGGTCTTGATTCCTTAAGCCTTAGTTTTCTGGATGAAACAGGACCTTTTCTTGATTTTTGCCTATTTCCTTCTTTGTCTACCCCCACCCCATGTTTATTTTATAAACCTCTTGCTCAGAAATCCTCAGCAAATCTTCTCTGGGAATCTGACTTATGACAGTGGTCAGCACTGCTGGACTGTTGAGCTGGGAGCTTGGATACATCCTTCTTTTCCCTCTTTTTTTCTACTTAGGCACCCAGCAAATGGGATTCTCTCTAGAAACACCCTCAGATGCACACTGGTGTGGCATGCCTCTACCAGGCTTCTAGGTGATTCCAGTCCCAGACAAGTGACAATGAAGCATAACCACCCGGGCACCTTGTCTCAGCTTTGTGTGGCTAGATGTCACATCAATACACTGCTGTAGATGGAGATGGGCACATATAAATTGGGTAGCAGCTGGTAGGCAGCTTCTGTCTGAGCTCCAACAAGACAAGGGAACTGAATCCTGCTCATGTTCCTAGGACCCCCAGATACTGATGGTTGGGCTCAGGATGTCAGCCTGAAGAATGACTGGGAGGGTGTTGTCATGGAATTTGAAGGAGTTCACCCGGAAGGTTTGTTGTTTTTCATGAGAGTTCAACCCCTAACTAAAGTAATATGAGGCCAGGAAAGGCCTTCCTCCATGGCGCACACAGGGACAGCTCCATTCTGTCCCATCCCAAACCCAGAAGGACTAACACAGAATGATCAGGAGAGCTTAGCACTTGTGGTTTGAACAAAAATGTCCTAGGCTCAGATAGTGGAACACTTGGTCCCCAGTTGGTGCTTTTAAGGGCGGCCTTGCTGCAGGCAGTGTGCCGCTGGGCTTTGAGATTAAAGCCTCATGTCCTTTCCAGTTTCTTTTCTTCTGCTTCCTGCTTGGTATTGGCAGCTTTCAATTCTTTCTTTTTTTTTTTTTTTTTTTTAAAGATTTATTTATTATGTATACAGTGTTCTGTCTGCAGGTATATCTGCAGGCCAGAAGAGGGCACCAGGTTTCATTATGGATGATTGTGAGCCACCATGTGGTTGCTGGGAATTGAACTCATGACCTCTGGAAGAGCAGCCAGTGCTCTTAACCACTGAGCCATCTCTCCAGCCCCCGGCAGCTTTCAATTCTGCCTGCTTTCCTCCAAGGCTCATGAACTTGCTCTATGCTGAGAGTGAGCTGCACCTTGAATTAAAAATTAGTTTGAAGTTCTAAAATGAATAGAATCAAGCCTTTAAAACTAGTATGGAATTGCTTTAATTAGCCAAAAATGGCCACAAAAGTATGGATCCAACTGTGATGCCATTAAGAGAGCAGCCTCCCGGCAGGAGATGGGGAGGAGGGTTGTGAGTGAGCCTGGCTGGTAGCAGGTATTGGGAAAGTGAAAGATTCATATTTACACCCAGTGTTCTTAGGTTGTACATCAAACCATTTACAAATAAATCGGGGAAGCTCTTACCAGACTTTCAGGACACTTTGGCCATGGGGGACAGGTTGGAGCCTTCATAATTGACCCAACAAATATCAAATCACATTGCATTAGAGCACTCCATAAGAATTGCCGGATTGGGCTGAAGAGATGGCTCAGCAGTTAAGAGCACTGAACAAAGGACCCAGGTTCAAAACCCAGCACCCACTTGGCAGTTCACAGGTATCTGTAATTGCTAGGCATGGTGGTGCACACCTTTAATCCCAGCTATCAGGGAGGCAGAGGCAGGCAGATCTCTGTGAGTTCAAGGCCAGCCTGGTCTACAAAGTGAGTCCAGGGCATTCAAGGATACACAGAGAAACCCTGTCTTGAAAAACCTAAAAAAAAAAAAAAAAAAAAAAAGAGTTGCCAGATCAAAGGCAGGGCATCTGGCACATTGGAATTCAATAAGTAATTTCTTAGTATAAGTTTTTCCTATGCAAATTCAAATGAAACTGGGCCTCCTATGTTTTTGTGTGTGTGTAGACCTGAGGTCAGCCTTGGGTGTGTTCCCCAGCTAACATCTATCTTTTTACTTTCTTAGACACTGTCTATTTGTGTGTGTGTGTGTGTGTGTGTGTGTGTGTGTGTGTGTGTGTGTGTATGTATGTCTGTGCATCACAAGAGTACCTGGTACCCATGGAGGTCAGAAAGGGATGATGGATCCCATGCAACTGGGTTGCAGAAGGTTGTGAGTCACCATGTGGATATTGGGAACTGAACACAGGTTCTCTGAAAGAACAAGTACTCTTAACCACTGAGCCATCTCTCCAGAACCCTCCCCGTTTTAAAAAAGCAGGGGGGTGCTGGATATGTTTTCATCAACTTGATACAAGCTAGAATCATTTGTGAAGAGGGTCTCAATTGAGAAAATACCTCCATAAGATTGGCCTATAGGCAAGTCTATCAGGCATTTTCTTGATTAATGGGTGGGAGAGCTTAGCCCACTGTGGGGAGGTGGTCCTGGGTTGTATAAGAAAGCAGGCCAAGCAAGCCAGTAAACTGCTCTCCTCCATGGCTTCTGCTTCAGTTCCTGACTTTCCTGGGTGATGTGTTTAACTATAAGATGAAATAAGTCTTCATCCCTGAGTTGCTTCTGGTCATGTTGTTTCATCACAGCAATGGAAACTCTAACCAAGACACATGGGTGGGTACTGAAGAATGAATTCAGACCCTCATGCTTGCCAGACAAGCATTTTGCTGACTGAGCTATTGCCTCAGCCTACATCCTGCTTTTATTTAATAAATCCAGCAGCTTTGAGTCTCACATGCCTTCCGAGTGTCCGAGGCCTTGTTGTTTCTCAATAGCTAACCAGAAAGATGGGGACAGAGTAGTGTGTAGTGGGTTGTGTGTCTGAATAGGCGATGAGGGGTGTGCATTCAACAAGGGAGTCAAAGTAACAACTGTAAGTGCTGCTCACTAAGAATTAGCACACGCAGGTGCTGAGTGTGGGGGCACTGATAAGTTTAGCCTAAGAAACTTGCAAGACAACCGTGGTGTGTTATGCCTGTCTCACAGCTGGGAAGGTGGAGGCTCAGAGGGTCATCAGTATCAGCTCATGTAAAAATTGATATGGCTTGAGTTGCCATGCCTTTTATTTATTTACTTATTTTTTTGTGTGAGGTGGTGTATGTGTATACATGTGTTTGAGCCCATGCATGTATGTGCAGAAGTGTGGGGAGGGGTGCAGGTTTCTTCTTCTGTCATGTTCTGCATTATTTGCTTAGGACAGGGTCTGTCACTGAACTTGGAGCTTGCTGCTTTTTTGGCAAAATAGGCAGCCAGCTCCAGTGATCTGGATGTTTATGCTTCAGAATAGTTGAATTGGCAAGCCTCAAGTCAGCGAGAGACCCTGCCTCAAAAAATAAGGTGGAGGACAACTGAGGAAGACACCCAGCACCAAGCTATGGACTCCATATGCGTACACACACACACACACACACACACACACAGAGAGAGAGATTCACATGTGCAGTAACATGTGAGCATGTTAGAGAAGACAGGGAGAAGTGGGAACATGAAATGGAAAATGGAAAATCTGGTAAAAACAGGTGAAAGCAGGAAACAGGTGCTGCTGGAAAGTGACGTCCAGCAGGAGGAGAGAAGCGTAGTTTAGGAACTGAGAGAGATGGAGGCAGAGGGTGAAACCTACAGTCATACATCTTCCTGTGCAGCCACAGGATCCCGCTTCCTGAAACCATTTTATTAATGATTGAGGATGGAGAGGCCAACGTCTCTTCATGTAGTCACAAAGGATTCTGAGCTGGGAGGCATTTGGACCTGTGGAGGAGGCACTGACAAATGGACATCCAACCTGGGATTGTGGAACTATGTGAATGGCAAACAAGAGGCACTTTCTTGGAGTTGAGAAAACCTAGTAGAGATTCAGTGATGGACCTGGTGCCTGCTTAGAAGAAGAACCCCCCTGGCTGGATCCAGTTCTTTAGAAAGTTTATACAGTTTTAAAAGCTGTTATTAATTTTTCCTAGAATTGATTTTTGCCAAAAAAATCAATTGAATGCTGTTTTCTTTCTCTCCTCAGTCAGTGTGTATAGACAAACTCACCACATACAATAGCAGTGAAGAGCATTATTAACAATGACCTGAGTTCCAAGTCTTATAAAATCATAGACTGGAGTTAGTACATTTTAGATATGGAGAGGCCCTGGGGATTGTAATTCTCAATTATTTACTGTTCATATGAGGGCCAGAGGCAAGGAGGAGCTTTGCCCAACATTATGGGGCTTTGTACCATCAGGTCGGGTGTGACATTGTGCTCTGGCCCCTACCGTACTAGGCAGCTTTCTGTCATTTAACATTACTTAAGATCATGTGTGTTGGGAGCCCATTAGAGGAGGCCCAAAGAGTAGTTTCCCAAGGTACACAAAAATGGAACAATTCCACTTCTGATACCACATGTGTTTTGTCAGCATTCACTTTATAATTCTCCAACACTATGTGGGCACCCAACAGTTAAACTAAATACTTCAAAGTTTGTAAAACATTATGTATTTTTGTGCAGGTGTACTTATGCCATGGTATTTCCGTGGGAGGCAGAAGATAACTTGTGGAAGTTGGGCCTTTTCTTCCACCATGTAGGTTCTGGATAGTGAATTGCCTTGTGAGTTCCCTCGATTGAAAGCTTTTTATTTTTATTATTTATTTATTTATTTATTTTTAAATATTTATTTATTTCTTCAAATTACATCACAATCATAGGCCCCCCTTCCCCTCCTGGTCCCACCATCCTTCCCTCTTCCCCCTCACCCTCCTATCTGTTTTTTTTTTTTTTTAATTTAAGGTGTATCTTTTTAATAAAAGTATCAATTTAGCTGGGTGGTGGTGGCACTCACCTTTAGTCACAGCACTTGGAAGGCAGAGGCAGGCAGAGCCAGCTGGGTCTACCGAGTGAGTTCTAGGACAGCAAAGGCTACACAGAAATCCTGTCTTGAACCATCTCCTCCCAAAGTATCAATTTAATTGTAGAGATTTATGGGGTACAGTCTGTTAGTATATGCATATAGAATGTAATGATTAAATTAGGATAGTTTACATTTACCTAAGCATTTATTTAAAAAAGTGATTGGCATGTAATTACTAAGCCAGGTGTGGTGGTACAGATTTGGAGGCTGAGGAAGGTTATCTTGTCACCTCAGGAGCATTAGCTTCATTTTCTGACAGTTCTAGGGAAATTTGTTATGGATAAAGTGTTGATCCTTTACATAAAGAGTGTAGCTCTCCCACAAACAACATAAATTTCCTGGGAATGACTCCAACCAAGCAAGTGAAGGACCTGCATGACAAGAACTTCAAGTCCTTGAAGAAAGAAATTGAAGAGATCATCAGAAGATGCAAAGATCTCCCATGCTCATGGACAGGTAGGATCAACATAATAAAAATGGCCACTCTACCAAAAGCAATATAGAGATTCAATGCAATTCCTATCAAAGTACCAACACAATTCCTCACAAACCCTGAAAGAACAATTCTCAACTTCATATGGAATTACAAAAAAACCAGAATAGCTAAATCAATCCTGTACAATAAAAAAACATTTGGAGGTATCATCATCTCTGATTTCGAGCTATACTACAGAATAATAGTAATAAAAACAGAATGGCACTGGTATAGAAACAGACCAGTCTATCAATGGAATCAAATTGAAGACCCAGAAATAAACTGACACACCTATGGTCACTTAATTTTTAACAAAGAAGCCAAAACCATATAGTGGAAAAAGGACAGCATCTTCAACAAATGGTGCTGGTCTAACTGGATGTCAACATATAAAAGAATGCAAATTTTGACCCATACTTATCACCTTGCACAAAACTTAAGTCTAAGTGGATCATAGACTTGAACATAAAGCCCAACACACTAAATATAATAGAAGAGAAAGTGGGGAAAAGCCTTGAACTCATTGGCACATGTGATAACTTCCTGAACAGAACACCAATAGCTCAGGCTCTAAGACCAGCCAGCAATCAATAAATGGGACCTCATGAAACTGGAAAGCTTCTGTAAGGAAAGGAAACTGTCATTCAAACAAAACAGCAACCTACAGACTGAGAAAAGATCTTTACCAACCCTACATTCAACAGAGGGCGACTATCCATAATTTATAAAGAACTCAAGAAATTAAACACTAAGAAACCAAATAATCCAATAAAAATATAGGGAACAGAACTAAACTGAGAATTCACAAAGGAGGAATCTCTAATTGAGGAGAAACATTTGAAGAAATGCTCAACATCCTTAATCATCAGAGAAATGCAACTCAAGATGACATCTCACATCTGTTAGAATGGCTAAGATCAAAAACTCAAATGACAGCACATGCTGGCAAGGCTATGGAGAAAGGGGAACACTCCTTCATTGCTGGTGGGAGTGCAAACTTGTACAACCACTGTGGAAATCAAGTCTGGCAATATCTTAGAAAACTTGGAATAGCTCTACCTCAAGACCCAGCCATACCACTTCTGGGTATACATTCAAATGATTCCTCACCAATCCACAAGGACACTTCCTCATCTTTGTTCATGGCAGCTTTATTTGTAATAGGTAGAAACTGGAAACAACCAGGATGTCCCTCAACTGAAGAATGGATAAAAAAAATTGTGGTACATTTACACAATGGAATACTACTCAGCTATCAGAGACAATGAAATCATGCAATTTGCAGCCAAATGGATGGAACTAGAAAAGCTCATGCTGAGTGAGCTCACCCAGACTCATAAAGATGCACATGGCATCTATTCACTCATAATTGGATTTTAGCCATATAGTACAGGATAACTATCTTACAACTAACACACCAAAAGGAACAGGAACATAGACCTTGTTACCTGTTAGTGGGACACTTTGCCCTAACAGAGCTGCCATATAGGGCCCCAGTGCAAGAGGAAGCTCATATGACTGTTGAACTGAGGGGGGCTGAGATGTAGGGGCAACCCACTCTGGAGGAGTAGGATAGGAGGGAGAGGGGGGAGGCTGTGGGAGGGTGGGACAGGAGGGGTGGAGAGAGGGGACTCTGATGGAGATGTAATTTGAAGTAATAAACAAACAAACACAAAGAATGTAGCTATCATCATAAACACTGTCGCCTAGTTTTCTGATATTTAGTACATGCTACTTATTTAAGGAATTTTCATATACACATCTACATACCCAGACAGGTAGCCAGACCAATACACAGAGACACACAGAGGTACATAGAAACATACTCAGACATACACAGAGACACATAAACTCACACAAGGACATATTTGTATATAGAAAGAGAGGTAATGTAATGATTAAGAGACCATATCTTAGGGTTTCTATTGCTGTGAAGAGACACCATGACCACAGCAACTCTCACAAGATAAAACATTTAATTGGAGCTGGCTTACAGTTTCAGAGGTTTAGTTTATTATCATCATGGCAGGAAGCGTGGCTGCATATAAGCAGACACGGTGCTGGACATGTAGCTGAGAGTTTTATGTCTGGATCTGCAGGCAGCAGGAAGAGACAGTGAGCCCCTAGGCCTGGCTTGAGCTTCTGAAACCTCAAAGCCCACCCCCTAGTGACACACTTCCTCCAACAAAGCCACACCTATTCCAGAAAGGCCACACCTCTTAATAGTGCCACTCCCTATGGACCAAGTATTCAAATCTGTGAGCCTCTGGGGGCCATTCCTATTCAAACTAACACAGGCCATGAATGTACCAGGTAATGTACTCCTTTAAAAAAATATTTTTTTTAGGGTAGACTATATGGCTCAATGGAGTAAGGTGCCTTTCAAGTACAATTCCTAGAACCTACATGGTAGAAGGAAAAAACACTTTTGCAAGTTGTCTTCTGATCTCCACATGTGTATGTGTGCAGATACCCAGTGCATATACAAACACACACAGAAACACACACACACACACACACACACACACACACACACTCATATGCACACTAAAAGTGTTTGGTAAAATATTTTTTCAGTAAATGAATGATTCATATTCTTTGTAGAAAACTTAGAAAGTGGGGCTGGAGAGATAGCTCAGCAGCTAAGAGTGGTCGCTGATCTTTTGGAGGGCATTAATTTGGTTCGAAGCAACCACATCAATGGGAGGCTCACAAGGGGATCCAACATTTGCTTTTGGCCATGTTGGGCACTTATACACTTAGAAACATGCACACACAGAGTCACAAATAAGAATAAAATAGTCTTTTTTTAAAATTTGAGACAAGGTTTCTCTGGCTGTCCTGGACTCACTTTGTAGACCAGGCTGGCTTTGAACTCAGAGATCCTCCTGCCTCTGCCTCCTGAGTGCTGGGATTAAAGGTGTGTGCCACCACGCCTGGCCACATAAGTCTTTATAAAAAATTTTAAAAATGTGTATGAGTGTTTTATCTGCATTTATGTATGTGCATCACATTTATGTCTGGTTCCCTCAAAGATCAGATAGGGGTTTTGGATCCTCTTGGACAGGAGTTACAGTTATAAGGTGTTAAGTGGGTGCTGGAATTGAACCTGGGTCATTCCTCTTCAAGAGCAACAAGTGCTCTTAACCACTGAGGGAATGCCTCAGCCCCAAATACAACTATTTTTCCCCCAAATGCAATTTTTTAAAAAGAAAATTTACAAAGTACCACTGGACAAAGATTATATTTAATCCCATTACTGTAAGATCTCTGGCTGGGCATGGTGGCACACACCTTTAATCCCAGCACTCAGGAGGCAGAAGTCAGGTCAATTGCTGTGAGTTCAAGGCCAGCCTGGTCTACAGAGTGAGTTCTAGGACAGCCAGGGCTACACAGAGAAACCCTGTCTCGAAAAACAAACAAGCAAACAACAACACTAAAAAGAGCTCTGATGACATTTTGGCCATTTCCTTCTGTTCAGGTCTATGTTTTAAATTAATTAATTAATTAAATGTGCTCTTAACTTTGAGCCACATCTAGTAATTAATCAATGTGTATGTCTGTGTGAGTATATGTGCATATATGTGTGTAGATGCGTGTGTCTGTGTATTTGTGTGCATGGAGGCCAGAAGAGTGTGTCTATTGGGTATCTTAAAGTGCCAGCAATCCTTCTGGGAGCTGAAGTTATGGGTGTGAGGGGGTCATGCTTGTTGTGTGGGTGCTGGAAGCCAAACTGTCTGTATGATTGTGCTCTTAACCTTGAGTCACATCTATAGTTCCTGTATGTTCTTTTCTTTCTTTTTTTGTTTTCTTTTCCTTCTTCTTGTTCTTGTTCTTCCTTTTTTTGGTTTTTTGAGACAGGGTTTCTCTGTGTAGCCCTGGCTGTCCTGGACTCACCTTGTAGACCAGGCTGGCCTTGAACTCACCTGCCTCTACCTCCGGAGTGCTGGAATTAAAGGCATGCACCACCACACCTGGCTGTTCTTCTTGCTCTTGTTCTTCTTCTTTTGGTTTTTGTTTTTTGAGACAAGCTTTCTTTTAGCTCTGGCTGTTCTGGAACTCACTCTGTAGACCAGGCTGGCCTCCAACGCAGAGAGATCCTATCCACCTGCCTCTGCCTCCCAAGTGCTGGAATTAAAGGCATGCTCCACCACCTCCCAGCGTGTGTATTTGTTTAAAAAAAAACAGTAGAAACGTGTTTCACATAATTAACAATATTTTTATTTATTTTTGCACATGTGTGCATGCATTCATGTTCGTGCATGTGCAGATGTGTACCTATAGAGGTCAGAAGAGGGTGTCAGATCTCCTGGACCTGGAGATACAGGCTGTTGTGAGCCACCTGATGTGGGTCCTGGGAACTGAACTCAGGTCCTCTGAAAGGCCAGAAAGTTCTCTTAACTGCAGAGCCTTCCATCTCTTAGCCAGTTTCACATAATTTTTGTAGGTTTTCTTTCTAATATTGTACATAACATTATATGTATCTTTTCCTGTAACAGTTACAGTTTTTTAAAAGGCTACATCAAATATCCTGTAATACAAGTGTACCATAATTTGACAAATCATTATTATATGTTTAGTTTGTTTCTCAATCTACTATGAATGTACTCTTTGGACCTATTACTATGATCTATTTGTAATTCTTTTAAAATAAGGAAAAATTCAACCATATCTAGCAGTAGAGACCATGCTGGTGAACCCCATTTGCCTGTTCCCCAATTTTGTATTCTCTCACCCTACTAGGTTAAATGTGTATCTAAGATACCAGTTTTTCCCATAAATATTTTAATATGTATCTCTAAGATATTGGTATTCTCTCTCATACATATGTGCATGTATACTCACACCACATGTGCCTGCCTACATGAGCATACATATGAACACACCATACACATACACATGTAAAAAGCAAAAAACTTGTAATTTATGAACATTATTAAAACTCAGCAAATATCTCAGAAATGCCTTTTCCAACTTGTCTGTTTGAGGTAGGAGTTAACCAGGGCTTCCACATTGCCTTTGATTGTATTACATATCTGGATAAATGCTTGAAATTGAAATTTCTGGGCCAAAGTATAGACATATTTTAAAGTAGCTTACTTTGCAGTCCAAAGTTGCCCATCATGTTATGTGACACCTAGCACCTGTGTTGATCTCAGTGGCAGAAGTTGCTCTGAGGTGGACGTTTGTTCTTACTGGTCCTCACAGCCTTGTGAGCATCCACACTCACCTCCTTCTGCAAGTTGTAACCCATGCTGGCTCATG
Organism: Lophiomys imhausi; assembly: GCA_907164525.1. Lineage (NCBI taxonomy): Eukaryota > Metazoa > Chordata > Mammalia > Rodentia > Muridae > Lophiomys > Lophiomys imhausi. Next base: position 8,692,432 of record CAJQZJ010032114.1, read on the forward strand.
ACCCTAGCTCACTGAACTCCACCACCATTTTCCTTTGTGTGTCACCTGTTGCCAGGATTTCTCTGTGTGAACTTTTCCTCCTTCTCCCTTCCTTTATGGTTTTTGATCATCAGTGTGAGCCGAAACCTTTGCTGGGGAGTGTGTGTGAAGCGAGGATGTGGGCCCATCACTCATGTCAACCTTAAGGTGGTAGGTTCACAAACAGCTTGGAGTGTGGGGAGGGGACCTGGCATACCAACAGACATCCCTTGAAAAGAGATGAAGCTGAGTGTGTGGAGTATGCCTGGGGAAGCTGAGGCAGGAGGATCATAAGTTCTATGCCAGCCTTATCTCAGTAGTGAGACCTTGTCAGGAAGGAAGGAGGGAAAGTAAACAGGAAGAATGGAAGGAAGGAAGGTGGACAGAGTGAAAGGAAGGAGAAATGAAAAGAGGACCATGTGAACCTCTTAAGTTGAAGTGATAAGTTGTAGAAACTGCTATGTGTTTGCTTCAAAGTAAATCTTCCTAAAAAGAGGAGCCTGTTTTGTCATGTGACTTCATTTGTTGGAGATAAATGATTTTCTTTGTTCCTCAGTTCTGTTTTGGAAAACTTTCCTGTGTGTTTAGGACAGCTTGTGACTGTGTATGTGATTATGCTTTTGAAGAATTAAGTTTTATGAAAATCAAATACAGTGTTTTTGTATTGCCAGTGGAAATTAGCATCTGAAGTGAGATGGGGGTCATATATGTAAAATAGAATCCAGATCTGGAAGACTTAGTTCAAAAAGAAGATAAACTGCCCCTAGAGGCATTGCAGATGTGAGTTCTAGGTCACATGTGCATCAATAGGTGGCAGAGAAGAGAGAGGCTATGTCTACATTCAGTGTTCTGACCTATGAACATCTGAATGAATAGTAGCTTAAGATTCCTGGAAAAAAAAAGCAAGTTGGATACCAACACCACTTTGGTGCCATGGGGTAACCTGAGATGACTATAACACCAGTCCAGGCAAGCACCGGATGGGTTCCCAGGACAGGAAACAAACCAGAAACCAGAAGAACTCTGTCTGTCCCTGGATGTGGGGGTTATGGGTGAGCCAGCCATGAGGGAGTGAGTGTGGAAGAGCCAGACCCGCCTTTTGTCTGCTATGTGGTGCTGTTGGCTAGGGAGAGATGCCCTCCCCTCCATTTGCCTTCACCACCATTGGCTGACAGGACATCTGGTCCAGATGGGGGTCACAGGACCAAGAGAGCTGTCTCTGCCCCTCACATGCTGAAGCATTTGGGAGAGCAGACCCCGTACCTTTCCATAGTAGAACTAGCCATGCAAGTGGGGGTTGCAGGTCCAGAACCAGGGCTTTCAGTTGGCCCACCCCAACATCTACCCCATGGATGAACTGCTGGAGTGGAAGAAGAGGTAAGTTCCATAACCCAGGACTGCAAGATCTCCATGACACAGGACAGTTATGGCATATCTGAGAGGAGTTCCAGTGAGGTTCCAGTACTGATGGAGTAGCGGAAACCAGGGGCCTCAGGGGCCTTGTACCAGACCAAAGAGTCATTATAATGAACATTTGTAAGCAGAATGTGTGGACGAAGGGGAATATTGTGGGACATACTGAGATACACTACAGCTTCCACAATGAGCTGTTATTTTTTATGCTGGGACATATTGCAAGGGTGGAGGGTGCGTCTGGGAGGAGGTGGGAGATGGGAGGGAACAGGGTGCATGATGTGAAATTCACAAAATAATATTTTTTTCGATAAAAAATAGAAGACAAAATATTTCAATATTAGGGCTGGGAGGTCAAGCATTTGGTCACATGCTTGCCTTGAAAACCCAAGAACCTAAGTTTGTTCCCTAGAGCTCATCATGTAAAAAAAACTGTCATCTATCTGTCTGTCTGTCTATCTATCTCACTAAAATGACTTACATGATGTGGCCTAGGTCATCCAACAATGGCCGTCTACACATTGGAGGGGCTGAGAATCTGGTAGTGGCTCAGTCCATGATTCTAGATACTGCAGCAGTCCCAACCTGTTGCTGAAGGCCTGGAGAATCCTGTGGAGTTGTTAGTCTTCAGTTCTTGTTGGAGTCTGACATCATCATTATCATCAGCATCAGCGTCATCAGCTTCAGTGACAGCAGCATCAGCAGCAAAATAGACTCAGTGGCAAGAAGTGAAGGCAGGCAGGAAGTCCTGAGTTATCCTTGAGCTTCCTTTAATCCCAGCTTCCTGAAGAAAGACGCTGTCTACTCTGAGGGAGGATCTTCTCCTCTCAGCTAATTCTTTCTGGCAACATCCTCACAGACCCACCAAGAGACATAGCTTAGTTGATGACAGACTTACCAGGTTGACAATCAAGATTAACTGTCACAAAAATGTCTTCAAAATGTAAGCATTTTGGTTTTGAAACCTATTGTTTTCTACCAGTCCAGTGGGCTGCAATGCTCAAAATGTTTAGAAGGCGATCTCTCCTTGGATTTAAAATGGAAACATTTTTACATCTATCTATCTATCTATCTATCTATCTATCTATCTATCTATCTATCTATCTATCTATCT
>CAJQZJ010032114.1:8694986-8707233 GCA_907164525.1 Lophiomys imhausi
TCTATCTATCTATCTATCTATCTATCTATCTATCTATCTATCTATCTTTATGTCTGCGTACATGTGCCTGAGCTGTGGTGTAGATGTGGAGGTCAGAAGACAACTTGTAAGAGTCAGTTCTCTTTCTTCACCAGGTCGACTCTGGGATCAAACTCAGGTCATCAGGTTTGGTGGCAAGTGACTATACACTGATCCATCTTGGAATTTTAAAATAAAACACAGAGAACATGAATCTGGAGAGATACATCAGGGGTTAGGAGTGTATCTGTGAAATCACCAGGACCAGAATTTGGATCTTGTCACCCATGCAACAAGCTGAGTGTCCTGCATGCACTTGTAATCTTAGCTTTGAGCTGAGACTGGGGATAGCTGGGCCTTGCTCTCTGTCAGCCTAGCTGAACAAAAAAGGAAGACCCAGGTTTAGGGGGAGTCCCTGCTCAAAGGGCTAGAGGAAGAGTGTTAGAGGAGGATACTTGACACCTTCTTCTGGTCTCCATAGGCATGCACAGATGCATACACCTACACACACACATGTGCAAACACACACTCTCAAAGTCGTGCGCAGGCACACACACCTACACATACATATGTACATACACACTCACACACACCCATAAATAAATAGACCTCTAAGATGTATTATTTAATTTGCTGACTTCTTTAACATGTAGGAAGACCAGATGCTATAAGTTAGGACTCCTTTGTTCTTTATATACACAAAAATTAACTCAACCAACTGGTTCCTCCTCCTCACTGTGAGCACTTCTCTTTCCGACCAGGGCACAAACACAGTCTGTACCACTCAGGAGGGGCTTGGCCACTCCGCCAAAATAACACTTCACACGACAAAATAACAGAAAGGTACTTAATGTTATTTTTACTACTTCTACTTCTAAAATATGCCAGGCACTTCAGAACACCTAGGAAGAACAGACATTTCAAAAAGTACTTATCATTGCCAACTATAGGCACAGTAATGAGAAATAAGATAATTATACATGCACAATATAATGGTTATAATGTAAAAAGTTTTCTCTATGACCAATCTGGTACAGGACCACCCCTTCTTTGTTCTTCTCTTCCACCTCCCCAACCTACAAACAAATGGGGAAAAATTTCACTCCTGGGGTCTTTCTAGAGGTGGCCTAACAATTTCATTAACAACAACAACAACAACAACAAAAAAAAAATCACTTCCAGAAGAAATGTCTGTGATTTAAAAAAACAAACCGGGCATATACCCAGTGATTTTAGTTCTTTCTTGAAAAAAAAAAATACAGTGGCAAGTATGACACCACCTATGAGATACTGCGTCCCCCACAAATGTCTGTGTGACTTGGAAGAAGGTAGCCTGTCAGCAGTACCTTCATCTGGCATGGCTACATCTTTTTGCTGTCAGGCTACCTGATGAAGACCAGTGAGAATGGTGTGTTTCCTGTGGTATCTGTGATGACAGAAACAGAGTCCCAAAGACTTCCAGATGTGGGACCTGTTTTCCCCTGAAGGGTCTGTAGCATCAATTCATGTTTTACAAAAGTACCACACATCCTGTATGTGGGATCCACACTACTTAAAAATGCTTTTCCAGGAACTATCTGCAAGAAAGATATCTGAACAACTGAAAAAGACGAGGTTGAAATTTAGAAGAGTTTCTGCCCAGGTGACATAGTTTTGGCCAAAGTTATCTCCCTAGGTGATGCACAGCCCAATTACCTGCTGAGCATAGCTGAACATGAGTCAGGAGTAGTGATGGCCCACAGTGAATCAGGTCTCCAACTGTTTCCCATCAGGTGGTGTGAGATGCAGCATCCTAAGATCCATACTAAAGAATTCTGAAAAGTGCCCAGAGTTCAGCCTGAGTTCTTACAAATCCAAGCACACTTTACCCCAAAGAGGGAGTCAGCTATTTTCAAGAGTATGTGCATGAAAAGAATGTCAAGATACCTTCATTAGGGACCTATAGTCAGCTAGCAACCATCTCTTGAAAAATCTGCCAGAAATATATTCATGTTGTAACAAACATCCAAGGCTTATGCAGCTGAGACAGGAAAAGTGTTGGTTTTCAGGTTTGGCCAGCCTGGGCTATATAGTAAGACTCAACCAAAAAGACAAAGAAGAAAATGCACTCTATTTGAAATATCATTCTTGGGAAACCGTGATTTTTATTCTCCTGTCTGATGAGTCTCATTTAAAGGCATTCAGCAAAGAAAACCATCTAATATTTGAATAGCATATGTCTTATTTATAAATATGTATATATGCATTTTTCTATGAATGGAAAAATATTCTTAAATTTTTTTTATTTGTATGTATGTTTGTGTGTGTATCTGTGTATATGCATATGAGTGCATTACCTGTAGAGGCCAGAAGAGCGTGTCAGATCCCCTGGAACTAGAGTTACAGATGGTTTTGAGCAGCTAATGGAGTGCTGGAAATTGAACCCAGATCCCCTGCAAAAGCTGCAAATCTGCTACACAGCTGAACCATCTCTTCAGCCCCAACACTGAACTTTTTTCTACTTCTACTTTCAGATTGTTGGGATTATAGGTACACACCATCATGCCTAGTTTATGTGTTGCTGAGAATGGAATCCAAAGTTTCAGGCATGCTAGGTAGGCACTCTTACACGGAGATACAACCACAGCCCCCACCCCAGTCCCAGCCCCAACAACAAGATTTTAAAAAAGCAAAATAGCTACTTTCCTCTTTAAAGTCAAAGGGCTCCCTTTCACAAGGGGTAGGAGTAAACTCCCATTGGAAAGAAATAGCTCCTGACCCTGCTTTCCTACTCCAGCCTGCTGTGGGGCTCTTATTTAAGATGTAGAGCCAGTCTTAGTCCTTAGGAGCAACCGGGGAGGCTAAGGAAACCTGAATCAATCTTGCTTTTATTGGCCAGGTCTCCAGTGATCTAATTATAGTGGGAAGACAGACCAAGTGCAAGACCAAAGGAAAAGGGAGGCACTGCAGCATTTATTATCTTTGCTACTGGGGTTTGCAGACCACCTAGTTAATATTGACTCCTAATTCTATGTCCAGCGCAGGGCCTTCTTAGCTGGCCCAGGGGCTTCTTTGGCTGATCTGTGATCATGAAGGACCAATGATGTGCGTTCCTCCTGTACTGAGTCAGGCTGAAACCTTCACTTCTGTTTCCACGATGTCTCTGAAGTCCAGCCTACAGACTGAAGGGGTGGGGAGGAGGAGAGCCTTGGGCTGTGAGCTGAGTTCAGGCTACTGGCACGGAGTGGATTCTGTGTTAGGAGGCCAAAGATATTGAGGGAAAGCATCACCAGATATGGGGGTCTGCCCAGGAGCGGCACTGTCCAGCTTGAAACAGTTGGAATTTTAAATGAGAGAAAAGGGAAGGAAAAAGGTCATTTCCCTAACTGGTAAGAAATATATGGGTTTGTTGTGAATAAGGAAAACATAGATAGGCGATAACTCATGGTTTCAGATCTCTGTTTGGGAACTTGGCATAAGATAGCATCAATTATTTTAGCACTATGCGTGTCCAGGAGGGTCTCATCCAATTCCGAGATCAGGAAGACCTAGAAAGTTGAAGTGGAGCCCAGATAGCTTGTAGTCAGTCTAAGGAGAGGGGCCTTGGGAAAGCTGAGTGAGAGCTGGGTCCTGGGAGGGAGCTATTACCTACTCATCCTTCTATCTACTTAATTTTTCTCCCAAGTACCTTTGCCTAGTTTGCAAGCATGTATATATGAATGCATATTTATTATGCAAGACAGGGTCTCCATCTGTAGCCCAGGCTGGTCTGGAACTCACTATGTGGCCAAGCTAGCCTCAGACTGGTAGCTATTCTCCTGTTTCAGCTTCCTGAGTGCTGGGATCACAGGCATGTGCCACTATGCCCAACTAGATTACTTTTTGAAATGATATAAGTCTGTGGATTATAGAGTCTGTTGTGCTCCTGCTGTCATTTGCATTATGCACCAGATAAAAATAGTCACTAAATGACTGAATTCAGATGGCAAGTGATCACCTCATCCATTTAGAGCCAAACAAGATGCACAACAGACCTTTCTTAAGAAGCTTACAGTCAGTAGGAGAGACAGAGTAAAACAGTGAGAAAAATGAAATATTAAAGACAGTCTTTGTGTCCTTCCTGTTGGACTGTGAGATCCTCACAGGCAAGGACTGGTGTTTCTGATTCATCTCTCTGTCCCAAGCCCTGGTTATAGAGATAGTAAAAAATGATGACCTAGAATAGGCCCTTGTTGTGTGGTTGTTTCTTTCAGACAAAAGACTTATGAAGGAGAGGGTTGGAGAGATGGCTCAGCAGTTGAGAGTGTTGGCTACTCTTCCAGAAGTCCTAAGTTCAATTCCCAGCAGCCACATGGTGGCACAGAACCATCTATAATGGGATCTGATGCCTTCTTCTGCCTGATTCTGTCAGGCAGATATACATGCAAATAGAGTGCTCATATGCATAAATAAATACATGTTTAAAAAAAAGAGACTCAGGAAGGAAAAGAATTGAGATTGTAATTGGTGTGTGAGTAATGACTGATGTCGATAAGGACAGACACAATAGTTGCAGGTCTCCTTTGGTAAGAGATGTTGACACCAGCTATATTTCAGACAAGGGGTTAATATATAAAGAACTGAAAAAAATTAAACACACACACACACACACACACACACACACACACACACACACGACCACATGACACAGTCCCCACCCAAAACTGTCAGTCAATAATGGGTCAGTGAGCCAAACATATAATTCCTAAAAGAGAAACAAGAATGGTCTGAGATTTTGTTACCCCTATCAGAATAGTTATTATCAAGAACATAAAGGAGAGGGCTTGAGAGATGACCCAGCAGTTGAGGGCTGGAGAGACAACCCAGCAGTTGAAAGGACTTGTTGCTCCACCTAAGCTTAGTTCCCAGCATCCATGTCAGATGCTCACATTTGCTTCTAGATCCAGCTCCTGGGGATCTGGAACCGTCTTCTGGTCTCCATGTGTGCCTGTGCTCATGTACACAAACCCCACCTGCACATACACATAATTTAAAAAATAAATAAAAAAGAAAGTAAATGACAATTGGGGGTGAGTATGTGGGGAAAGAGTGACCTGTATATGGATGGTGAGAATGAAACTCTGGTAAACCACTTTGGAAACCAGTGTGGCAGTGTAAGACTGTAAAAATTAATGAATACAAGGCCTTCTCCTCCTTCATGAGATCCTGACCTCACTTCTCCTAGAGACATTCCACAGAACTCAGTCCTTGGGACTATCTGAACTTACATAGCTGACTGGTTTGCTTTCACTCCCCAATCCTCACTTGCATCATTGCCTAAACATCCCCTTTGTTCCCTGTGTGCTTAAAACTGCCTGAAAACTGTTTTGGCTCGTTCACTCCTCCTCCTCAGAGCCAGTGGAACCCCAGCACATCGGCATAAATAAACCTCTTGTATATTGCAGTGAATCTGGGACTCTGGTGGTCTCTGGGTGTCAGGACCTCAGAGAACCCCCCAGGGTTCTACAGCGGAGTCTCAAAAGAATAAAACCAGAGCTACCAAGATCAGGGTTCTGTAGCCAACCACAGAGATACCTGCACCTCTCTGTTCATTGCTATGTTCATTTGTAATAGTGGGGAAATGGAGTTAGTCCAGATGCCCATCAACTGATGAATGGATAATGAAAATGTGGCATGAACACTGTGGAACTTTATTCAGCAGTAAAGAAAAAAAATAGAAAGTATGAAAATTTCAGAAAAACATGGAATTGGGGATGTAGAAGACAACAGAACAAAGTGGAAGGGGGAATTCTGGGGCCAAAGGGTATACTGGGGAAAGCAGAGACACGGAAATGAGGAGGGCATGGGAGTGGGGAAATCAGCCAATGAAACACGCCGGTCTTGGTTACTTTACTGTTGTTGTGATAAAGTACCTTAGCAAAAACAACTCAAGAAGGAAGGCATCTTTAGGCTCCCAGTTCTAGGACAGCCCAGCCCACCGTGGTGGGGCCGGCAAGGCAGCAGGAGCTTGAAGCAGCTGCTCACAACACGCCCATCGTCAGGAAGCAGAGGCGGGCTCAGTTCACTTCCTCTTGTTTATACAGTCCAGGATCCATCCCAGGGACTGGCCTCCCCTGCCCACTCGATTAATCTAATTTAAGATAATCGCCCACATGTGTGCCCAGAGGTCCAGCTCCCAACTGACTCTAGATCTCATCAAGTTGGCAACTGAGATCGGCCATCACAATGACAGTTTTTCTTAGAAATGAAAATTCCGTATAGAAGTGTGTCACTTTTCATGCTACTTAAAAAGAAAAAGAAAAACAAAGGGTGTTTGCATTTGCTGAGGTGGCAGGTTACTCACAGACGGCGCAGAGTTCCAGCTAGACTATCCAGCGTGGCTTCAGACACCCTGGATTAGCTTCTAGGCTTCAATTAGTCGTCCCTTCACCTCTGCCCCACTCCCAGACCTCATCAGGAGCTACTGCTGACAGTGAGAGCCTGCCACAGCAGCGATGATGTGACCTCATCCTCCAGCGATGCCACTGTGGCACAGCTCCCCTGGGTACTATGTGTGAAGCACTCACTTGCTGTTTCACTGTTCTGGGGTTCTTCAGGCCAGGAATTTGAAGAGGGAACTGCAAAGACAGCTGAGCAGACTCAGATGACTGGGGTCTGGAGTCATCTGGAAGTTTCTCTTGGAGCCCAGCCGGAGATGCTTTAAGGTCTGTTCAGATTGGATCAAATGCCTGGAGCATAGGCATGTGGACTCAGAAGCATGGGGCATTTGGTCTTTAAATTCATTTTTATATTATTTTGTGTGTATGCATTTGTATATTCAGGTGTGTGTGTGTGTGTGTGTGTGTATGTGTGTGTGTACAGTGTACATGTATCTGCATGTGGAGACCAGAGGTCAAGGTGTCTTCCTTAATAGCTTTCCAAAATTTTTTTTTTTTGGACAAGGTCTTGATGTGACTAGAATAGCTGGCCAGGGATCCTCGGGAATTCATATATTTCTGTTGTTTCACAGATGGGATTATAGATGTGCACCACTATGCCCAGATTTATTTATCTATCTATTTATTTATTTCCTTTCTTTCTTTCCTTTCTCTCTCTCCTTCCTTCCTTCCTCCTCCTCCTTTCTCTCTCTTTCCTCTTCCTCCTCCTCTTCTTCTTAACATATATAGGTGCTAGGGATCATATTCAGGAGCTCATGCTTGCAAAGCAAGCAGTTTACTAATGGGTAGGTCTCTCCAGGCCTGTTATAGACTTCTGTGTGAACACCTGTTTTCATTTTCTTTGTAGTCATAGGGAGAAGCGGATTTGCTTGGTCATGCTGAATTTTTGGTGGGGCTGTCAGACTGTTTTCCAAAGTGGCGGCACTATTCTATGGATCTCTTATTATTTTAATGGTCTTTAAATTTTACTCTTTGCTAAAGGAGATGAATATAATTTAGAGAGGCCTCCATTGTTCCTTTTAGAAGCAGGACTTTTTGAATGAAATTTAATCAAAGAAGTTGAATAACTTGCCACACAGTCAGGCAGAATTAATTCACAGCCAGATGCCGGGAACCTATGTTAACTGGGATGGTGGGGTGGGGGTGCCCTCGCCAGGGAAGGCCTTTCAGCTTCAGTAGCACTTTTTGATTGTGACCAGACCATAGGAACAGAGAGCTGCTCTCTGGGAGGCAGGCCTTTCCATAGAGGAAAGGATTTGGGTTTCTCATGCTCTTTTTAAAAGTGCTGAATTCTGGAATTGGAGCTAGGGGTGCTCAGTGGGCTGAATTCAAAATGGCCAAGGCAGTAATGTCTTTGTTTTGTGCTCCTTTGTGACAGGGATCTCCAGCAAAATGACCCTTGGAATAGACACTCTATACCATAATGGCCACTCTGCAGAGTCAGGGTTCCCCCAGACACAGCTTTCTGGAAGGAGTGGGGGTGTGAACTCCAGGTACTGCAAATGCAAGCCTCACTCTGCTGGAGGGGCCAGTGACATCAGTCCATAGAGGCCATGGGGAGATGGGGAAGGACCCTTCTGGCTCCAACTGATTCAAATATACATGCAATAAACTACACTAACATTATCTGATCAACATTTGATATAAACTTCAAATTGGCACAAAAATAGAATGAAGGGTGATAATGTCTTTTCTCTGGAACTAGTTGGTAGGTTTTGGTTAATTAATTAATCAATTAGTTTATTTATTGAGACAAGGTTTCTCTGCATAGCTCTGTCTGTACTGGAACTTGCTTTATAGGGCAGTGTGGCTTTGAACTCAGTGATCGACCTCCCTCTGCTGGGATTAAAGGGGTAGTTGTTTTAAATTTACAGTGTTGGAAGGGATTGCATATAGTCTATTGACTGAAATAATTCTATATTGCTATTACAGGGTGTGTGTGTGTGTCTGTGTGACACAAAGAGACAAACAGCAGGCGCTGTTCCCCAGGGGTTGTCTACCTTGTGACCTTGTTTGTTTTTTGAAAGAGGGTCTTTTACAAGGCTTGAGTTTGTCAGGTAGGCTAGGCTGACTGGTGAGAATTCCAGGCCTTTGCCTATCTCTGCTTCCTCAGTGCTGGGATTACAAGCATGTGCCACAACACTCTCTGTCTTTTTTTTCTTTCTCTCTCTCTCTTTATTTCTGTCTCTCTCTCTTCCTCCCTCCCTCCCTCCCCTCCCTTCTTTTCTTACTTCCTTTAAAAAAATCACTGTGAGTCTCTCAGGTGAACACAAATTAAGGTGCTTGGGTTTGTTAAATTTTTGTCAACCTGAGTCACCTGTGAAGAGGAAAACTCAACTGAGGAATTGCCTCCATCATATTGGCTTGTTGGCATATTATGGAATGTTTTCTTGATTAAAGATTGATGTAGGAGAACTCCTGTGTGGTCCTCGATTATAATAAGAAGGCAAACTAAATAAGCCAGGGAAAAGAAGCTAGTAAGCAGTGTTCTTCCACAGTATGAAAGTTGTAAAATGAAATAAACCATTCCCCTCTGCCCTGGTCCCAAGTTGGATTTGTTTAGTGTTTTATCACAGCAACATAGATGCAAGCTAGGACAGTACATAGACTTTTTTTTCAACTGTTTGAGAATTTGTTATAAGTATATAATGTGTTTTGATCAAATCCGTTTCCTATTACTTCTCCTCTAACCCCTCATCCTTCTTCTCCTTCCCAATCTCATGTACTTTGTTAAAAAATTATTTACTTAAATTTTATTTTATGGAGCCAGATGGAGTGGCATGCACCATTAATTCTAGCACTTGTGAGGCAGAGGCAGGTGGATCTGTGAGTTTGTGGCCAGCCTGATCTACATAGTGAGTTCCAAGACAGTCAGAGTTACATAGTGAGATCCTGTCTTGAAACAAACAAACAAACAAACAAACAAACAAACAAACAACAACAAAAAGCAAAACCAAAAATATTCTATGTGCTGAGTATTTGCCTGTGTGAGTTTATGTGTGCTACATACATGTGTGAAGAGGGTACCATATCATCTGAGTCTCACTAACATATCTGCCTAAACATGAGCTGAACAAGGACAATAGACATGCCAAAGTGAATGGTGGAAAGATCAGTAGGTCTAAAGCCTACACAGAGAAATGAGGAATGCTGAGAGTAGGAGAAATGGTCTTTTCCAGGAAGAACACACCAACCGGAATTGAAATACATACATATAAATAACATTATTTATATGTTATATATATTAACTATAATATATTACAAATATTATAGTATATATATTAACAGCAGGTTATATTTAGAAATACGTATGTATATACATATACATATAATAGCAATTAATGAAAAAGAAGCTGTGAATTTGAAAGAGGAAGGAGATATGATTGGGTTTGGAGGGAGGAAAGAGAAGAGGGAAATGATGTAATTATAATCTCAAAAACAAAAGAAATAATAATAAACAATACTGTTACATAGCAATTTCCTCGGAGTTGAAACATTCCCTCAAGGAAGCACAGGGAGGCTCACCAGACTCAGGAGTAAACAAACTTCGCAGGTTTGAGAGGGCTCACAGGGTTCATGAGGGCCCCCCAAGGTTATAGAAGCAGAAAGCAACTGCTGGGGAAAGAGACTGACTAGCTGAGAGAGACTCCCTGTCTAGAGGGCTGTAAGTCATCCATTTGGGAGCAGGGTCTCTCACTTGGCCTCGAATTCCCTAAGTAGGCTGGGCAGTGAGCTCCAGGGAGCCACCTGTATCCACCTTACTAAAATTACAAGCACTGGGCCCAGATTTTACCTGACTTCTGAGAATCAAACTCAGGTCCTCATACTTTCATGGTAGGCTCTTTACCCACAGAGCCAGCCCCTTCCCTACTTTTTGGTGATGAGTTCTGTTGTGTAGCCCAGACCTGGAAGTTTACATCAGGCTATCTGAGCCTCCTCAGTGTTGGGATTACAAACACATGCCACCCTCCTTCAGCTAGTCTCCAGTGAATACATTGTTGGGCTCCTGTGGTCAGATGATGATGATTCTGGTTGGATGGGCAATAAGGAGCAGGGCTAAGGGTATTGCCTCAGTTTCCCTTTGCAGAAGAGCTTCCTTGATGCATTGGCATAACATTTGGGTTCAGAGGCTCCCTAGGAGAGTAGCGTGTTGGGTTCTGCCTGTCATGTGTTCCCCCCTTTTGCCTATGACAGAGCACCGCTTTCCCTATGCTTCCTGGGCCAGGTTAACATGCCTGCACAACTACTTCATCCCCTATGCATGAAATATTAACAGTCCGGGCTTGGGGAGGAGACCTGGAGACACTCCCTAGAAGGTGCTTCTTGCCAGTAGGTGATGAATGATTAATGAATGAGAAATAAAATATTGATGTTCTGAGTCACACATCAGGCCTGTTTCTTCCCAAAGGGACTTGTGACTTGTGTTATTAAAGATAAGAACTCACAGAATGGGCTGTTTTTGTCTCTGTTTGGGACATGACATTAGATTTTCTGTGACTTGGAGACACTATGGAACATTAAGACTGAGGCCCTAAGTAACTTGGCAGATGGATACTGGAAATCAATAATAAGACATTTTACCTTCCTTGGACTGTGGAAACATATAAAGAGCCTCGTCAATGAATTCTTCCTATTTTTTTTTTGCACATATACACCACCTACAGAGATGTAGACATACAGGAAAGGTAGCACTGCAGTGTGACTGCAGGCCCCTCACTTTGTTCTCTTTGTCAACAAGCATGTCCCCCCTCTTTAGCCAGTTCTACATGTGACAGCTTTATGCATGTTTTTAGTGATACTCATTAAAAAAAAAGATTTATTTTGACCAGTTGTGATTTTCTGAAATGGTCTATGTCTGTTACAATGAAAAATGCCCTTTACAAGGGGTGAAAGTTACACTTGTCTGTAAGTATAAAGTTAAGTACTGGGGCTGGAGAGATGGCTCAGTTGTTAAGAGCAGTGACTACTCTTTCAGAGGACCCGAGTTCAATTCCCAGCACCCACATGGCAGCTCATTACTGTTTGTAACTCCAGTTCCAGGGGATCCGAGACCCATACACAGACATACATGCAGGCAAAACACGAATGTACATAAAAATTAAAAAAAAATAAGGGTAAGTATTTAGACTATACTTAGGAATTATGTAGGTCTACATAATTCCTGACAACTGATTGTGGGGAGTCCAGCCCCAGGACGGATCTGTAACACAACTCCTATACCTAAGGCTCAGGGAACATTGAGGTAGAGGAGTGAAAAGACTTTAAGAACCCAGGAAATATACTGTGAGGTTCCCCCTAGAAATGACAGAGAAACTCATCCATTCATGATACCTTAACAGCATGGCTGCCTAAACAAGAGTAAACTACAACACCAATAGACATGCTAATATGAAGGGGGAAGTCTCACATGGCTCCTCCACTAGACAAAGAACTATAGTCATGTAAGGAATGCTGAAAGTGGGAGAAATAGAATTTCCTAGGAATGAGCCCCCTAATTGGTTATCCAACACCAAATGGTCAGCCCTGAATTCACATACAGGTAACCCTAATCAGAATCAGCAGGTTGTATTTAGATATTTATACACACATAACACACATGCACATAGCACATACACACATATGTATAACAGGTAGTGCTGTGTTGTAGTCATAGGCCCCCTGCTTTGTTCTTCTCATAGATTAAGAACTTCCACTCTCATTCTTTTAATGAAAGCCATACACATTTTTTTTTGGGGGGTATTCTTTCTTTCTTTCTTTCTTCCTTCCTTCCTTCCTTCCTTCCTTCCTTCCTTCCTTCCTTCCTTCCTTCCTTC
>CAJQZJ010032114.1:8707243-8717572 GCA_907164525.1 Lophiomys imhausi
TTCCTTCCTTCCTTCCTTCCTTCCTTCCTTCCTTCCTTCCTTCCTTCTTTCTTTCTTTCTTTCTTTCTTTCTTTCTTTCTTTCTTTCTTTCATTTTTGTTTTTGTTTTTCAAGACAGGGTTTCTCTGTGTAGCCCTGGCTGTTCTGGACTCACTTTGTAGATCAGGCTGGACTTGAACTCACAGAGATCCACCTGCCTCTGCCTCCTGAGTGCTGGGATTAAAGGAGTGTGCCACCATGGCTGGCAATTAGACAGCTGTGAACTGCCATGTGGTTGCTGGGATTTGAACCCAGGTCCTTTGAAAGAACAGCCAGTGCTCTTAACCGCTGAGCCATCTCTCCAGCCCCCAGGATATTTTTTTTCCTAAAAAAGATTTATCTTGACTAGTCGTGATTTTTCTGTAAAAAGAGATCATAAATTTAAGAGGAAATAAGGTGGGAGGAATGGGAAGATTTGGAGGGAGGAAAAGGAAGGGAGAAATGATGTCATTATATTTTGTTAAATAATAAAATAAAAATTCAGAAATGCAATGGGAGAAAAAAGATTTATTTTATTCTTGAGTTTGTGGGTATGTGTGTGCAAGTCGATATGTGTATGGGAATGTGTGTGGAGATGATTACAGAAGCAAAAAGAGAGTGTCTGATCCCCTGGAGCTTAGAGTAACTGGGGGTTGTGGGTATTGGGAATCAGGTCCTCTAGAAGAGTCACTGAGTCAAGTCTCAATCCCCTATCACTACTTCCTGATCAACAATTTTTGAAGTGTCAATAATTGCCTTGACTTTATAGAAGGCCAAGTAAGGGCTTGACTCTTTTATGCCACTCTCATGTGTACACCTTCTCATTTTTTTCCAATAGCAGAACTCTGGTAACATTCATTATTCATTATTTACACTAAATATATATCTAGCTGAGCAAGCAGTGAACTTAGATTATGTTTTCTTCCCTGTAATGTCTTTTATTTTCTTTTGAAGTTAGGAAATGCCTTTGTATTAGTTATTTCTTTGTTCCTGTGGTAAAATATCATGACCAAAAGGAACTTAAAGAAAAGGGTCTTTTTGGCTTATGATTGCAGAGGGTTAGAATCCAGAATGGTGGGGAAGGCATGGCATCAAGTGGTCAATTGATAGAGATAGAGATGATGATATACAGACAGACAGACAGACAGACAGATAGAAAGATAGAAAATGAACAGGAAGTAGGATGAGGCTATAATCTCTTAAATCCCACTACAGTGTTGTATTTTCTCCAGTCAGCAAGGCTGTGCTACCAACTGGGTACCAAGTGTTCAAAGATATGAGCCTATATGGAACATTTCTCATTCAAACCACAATAACTTGTGTTTGGTTTTCCCATTTAAGGCCTTTTATGGCTTTAACTCCTTGTCCCTCTGTGGGCACTCCCTTCCAGGCCTCCTTTCTGGGAAGTCCATATCGGCCCAGTATTTAAGATAAGACCAATAAGTTCCCCCACAATCATTCTTTTGTCCCCTGGCCTCTTGTTCATCCCCAGCCAGGGGCCAGGGCCATCTCCAAAAGGAATCATAGTGTGTTTTCCTGGCATGGGCAGTTCCATCACAGCGTGATGGGGTCTGAGGCATGATCTGTGGCTGAACTGTTTCTCAGCAGAAGCATCGCATGAAGAAGATAAGGTGGAACCTGTCTCGGGGAGTTAGTTGTATTGACCGGGATCTAGGAATTGGAGTTGCCCTCCAGATTAACTTACGTGACAGGACCAGCGAGGCTAAGTGGGGACTAGCTCGGGTGTGCATCCATCGGATGAGGAAGGACATGGGGACAGAGTAGGAGCTCAGCTGTTGTCTCCATTTCAAGGTTGCTTGAACTAGTCTATTTTAGAGATGGTCTGGGTTGGCTCTTGTGGTGTACTCCTGGCTCAAGTTCACACAGCCTTGGCGTGAGTGCGGTATATCTTTGACTTGACACCTGAAACTTGAAGAGTTGAGGGAGTGGTGAGGATAACCTGATGAGGTCCTTGCCTTTGGATCTAGACTTCCCCATCAGTTCCTTGTGCAGTGTCAGCAAAGCCTTTCAAGAACCCTTGGAGGCAGGTGAGTCCATACTTTCGGAGTCCCCCGAGTCCTTTGTGAACAGTGCAGGTGGGCGGCCAAAGACAACCTCAAAAGCCACACTTACAGGGCATTCAATGTACCCTAAACAGTACAAGTGACAGAATTTCTTGCCAAGAGAGGTCTGTTTCTTAGCAATTTTTGGTCAGTTTCATTTTTTAAAATCCTTTTTATTTTCTCAACCAGGCATGAAGATTGAAGGTGGTACCATGTGCATAAGTTCCAAGTTAATTCTCTGTGTAGATAGGGAAAGCTCCTACCCAACCTGGAAAAGTGCACCCAGTTCCTTGTGTTACTTCTGTGACAAAATGCCCATCAAAAGCAACCCAAGGAAGGACGTTCTATTTTGACTCATAGTGAGCATCAGATATTCTCCTGTTTCTGTTTCCCTATGGCTAGGATTACAAGTGTGTGCTACCATACCTTGAATTTTTTACGTAGACTCTGGGTAGGGATCAAACTCAAGTCCTCATGCTTGCAAGACAAGTCTTTAGTGCCTGAATTATGGCTCCAGCCTTTATGAGATGCCTCCCACTTCTGGAGGAAATAATTTCTTTCTGCTCTTAGAGGAGGCTTTCTAATTCCCACCAACTACCTTCCTTGCTCCCCAAACTCCATCAGAGGCTCACAGAGCATTCTTGATATGCCATTCACTTTTGGAGTTGCATTTAAACTTGTTTGTTTTCCTTTGTCCCTGGTGTATCCTCTTTGGATAGATCTGAGAGTAGTCAAGCTTCCTCTGAATATTTGGCTAAATTTTTGTTTGTTTTGAGATAAGAGTCTTGATATATAACCCAGGTGGTTTCAAACTTGACATTCTCCTGAGTGCTGAGATTACAGGTGTATGTTGCCATGTTGTCTGGCCTTTGTTAAACTTTTATCTTTTTGGATATTCTTATGAATTGTGGACCATCTGTTTCACTCTTCCTTAGCTTCCTGGGAAAATATGTTAGATCAGAAAATGTGTTGTAATTATTCCAAACAACTGCACCACCAAACAACCCCCAGCATGGGAGCATCTTTATATAATACTGTTCTTGGCATGCTCACTTTTATGTTGTGAACTTCTTTACTTTGTAAAGATTCATTTATTTATTTAATTTATTTTATTTGTGTGTGTGCAGGTGTGTGTGCCTGTGTACTCAGAGGCCAGAATAGGATGTTGGTGTGCTCCTCTAATTCTCCCCATGTATTACTTTGAGGCAGTGTCTCTCCCTGATCCTGGGCCTGATGTTTTTCCCACCTAAGCTGCAAGCCAGCAAGCTTCAGTGATCCTCCTGTCTCCACCTTCT
Source organism: Lophiomys imhausi (assembly GCA_907164525.1). Classification (NCBI taxonomy): domain Eukaryota; kingdom Metazoa; phylum Chordata; class Mammalia; order Rodentia; family Muridae; genus Lophiomys; species Lophiomys imhausi. The sequence goes on from CAJQZJ010032114.1 coordinate 8,710,619, forward strand.
CAGAGCTGGCATTGCAGGTGTAGGTGGGATACTTGGCTTGATATGTGGGTGTTGGGATCTGAACTCTGGTTCCCATGACTGTGTAGTGAGGGCTCTTGACCATTGAGCCATTGCTCCAGCCCCTTCAACTCATTTTCAAAGCATTTTGTATTGTGCTGCAGGAAGTTGTTAGAATGTGATGATATATAAACATACAGACCAAGAGACAAGCAGCATAAAAAACCTTGGACTGTAGAGGCAACACAGGTCAGCAATAAATGGTGGCCCACAGAGCTGGGAGTAAACTTGTGAAGGAGAGGATAGTACTGTATATCTGAGAGATCTCCTGGGTGTGATGAAGTCCATGATTGAGAATAGCAAAGATATTTGAATTTTCCTGAAACCCTAACTTGGATGAATCAATGTTTTTGACAGGTTTAGAGGAATTCTTTATCTGAATCCTACAGGGAAACAGGGACCTTGGAACTATGTACAGCAGTTTCAAGGCTCAGCTCTGTTGTTTAGCATGTTGTTCTGAACCTAACTGAGAATTTATTGCTTACCCAGGAGCCATGTGTTCTTGCTGGGGAACAGTTCAGTTAGAAAAGTATTTGCTTTGCAAGTGTGAGTTCTTAAGTTTGATCCCAAGAACCCGTGTGAAGCTGTGTGGTCACATGTGCCTGTGATCTTAGTCCTGGGGAGGCAGAGGCAGGTGGATCCCGGGGTTGAACAACAGCTGTCCTAACCTACTTGGTGAGCTCCAAGCCAGGGAGACTCACTGTGTCAGAAAACAAGATGGATGCTTGGTATGGTGGCATAGGACTTTAATCCCAAGATTTAAGAGGCAGAGGCAGGCTGATCTCTGTGAGTTCAAGGCCAGCCTTGTCTACATAGTGATTCCAGGCTATGCAGTGAGACCTTGTGTAGAAATAATTAATTACATTATTTACCAGTATTTATATTATTAATTGGTCACAGTGGCAATTCTTCAATTCTTTTTTTTTTTTTTTTGGTTTTTCGAGACAGGGTTTCTCTGAATATCTCTGGCTGTCCTGGACTCGCTTTGTAGACCAGGCTGGCCTCGAACTCACAAAGATCCGCCTGCCTCTGCCTCCCAAGTGCTGGGATTAAAGGCGTGCGCCACCACTGCCCGGCAATTCTTCAATTCTTAATCCACCATTATAAATAATCACACAGACACCTGATGAATTTTAACAAGCCTTAGCCTGGATTGAGCAATCTTGGCCCACCTAAGATAGTTTATTCTATTCCCCAAATAAAACCCCATATATATATATATACAGCCCCTTGGGATGCTAATCTCCATGAAACGCCGATGTTCCAGACCATGTGGCATGATCTTCTTCCTTCTACTCCATTGTGTCTCCTCCTCTCACTTCTTTCCTGCTCCCCCTCTTGTCTACCTCTGTCTTTGCCCAATATTAGGTGTCAGCATTTAGTCAACCAATCAGAGACAGTGGTCAGCAAGCAAGGTAGCACAGCCTCATAAACATGAGCTCACACACATACATATACACATGCATACACTTACATAAACATGAGCTTACACACATAAATATATACATGCACACAAACATCTTTGAGTTTGTTGTATATGTCTCAATCTACTGTTCTGCATTTTAGTGGGGATTTATTCTTCTGTAATGAACAAACCATGCTTATTTTTTGTTGTCTGGTTGATGAAAAAGCCAGTGTTCAGGGTGGTACATACATGCTGACAAAATCTGCTAATCTGGACCTTAAGAACATGGTAGAATGAAGCCTCTACCGACTAGTGTTAGACACGGGCAGGAATGAGTTTCACAGATTAGATGTTATTTTTGTGAAGCCAGTGAGACTTTGGAGTTAAATGTCACTGCAGCAGAGCCTGGCACAACCTCACTAATACAGTCCTGATTGTTCATGGTGATGAAATAGAAACTTTAGTTGAAATGTTTGAAGATCCTTGAAAAGTTTCTTTTCTTAAATTTAACACTAAGTCAAGGGGAGTCCCTGGCAGATCATTTGGCCACAAACAATAATACTAGTTTTATAATAATGATTGTTTTCTATTGATTTCTTAGCAGGGTCAGAAGATGAGGTTTGCTGGGGTGTGGATGCAGGGCAGTGTAATAACGTGGGAAGAAGGTAGTTTTCTGAGGGTCACAAGGATTTGGGGTCATAACCCAACTCAATGCCTCCAGTGGATTTATACAAACAATTTAATTCCTCAAAATCTAGAGTTGTAAAATATGGATAATTTTATTTTACTTGCAGGGACAATTAAAAGTCTGTGGTAGGTCTAGAGATTGACTAGGGACATAGTTAGGCCTTTTGCCTCCCTGCATGCTTGCATTAGAGGCTACCTCCTTGCAAGCACCTTACCTGCTCAGTCATCTTGTCATCTTGTTTTTTTGAGATATGTCTCTGACTGGTCTGGACCTCACCAAGTAGGTTAGGCTTGCCGGCCAGTGCTAGCCCCATGGACCTGTCTGACTCTGAGCCAAGTTACAGAGTCATAAGCCCTATTACTATTTTTTTTTTAAACTTGGTTTCTGGGAATGCAACTTAGGTCTTCATTGTGTGGCAAGCACTTTCCAATTGAGCCTTCTCCCAAAGTCCACTTTGCAATTATGACTGCATGTGTCAAAGAATCACAGGTTTGACTGATTTCATGAAAATTGATAGAATACTGTAGATTCCTCTGATTTAAGTCATTGGAAATTTGAGAGCGTACAGCAGGAAGCCAGAGTATGCTAGCTTTGCCGACTCAGCTGGGAAGTGACACCTGTACTCATTCACACACACCCACATTCAGACACACTTACATACACATAATTAAAAATAAATCTTTTTCTTTTCTTTTCTTTCTTTATTTTTTTTATGGAGTACTTTTTTTTCCCAGACAGGGTTTCTCTGTGTATCCTTGGTCGTCCTGGACTCACTTTGTAGACCAGGTTGGCTTTGAACTCACAGAGATCCACCTGCCTCTGCCTCCCCAGTTCTGGGATTAAAGGCATGTGCCACCACGCCCAGTCATTGCAGATAGCTGTGAACTGTCGTATGGTGCTGGGATTTGAATCCGGGTCCTTTGGAAGAACAGGCCAGTGCTCTTAACCGCTGAGCCATCACTCCAGCCCCTAAAAATAAATCTTAAAAACTCTTCATCACTATATACCTGTGATGGTTAGCTGTAGTAGGAACAAGGCCTGCCATTGAACAAGAACAAGGCCCTCTGTTAAACAGCGCATACATGGCTGGACTTGCCTGTGCATGTCAGGATATGCCTGGCCTGAGACCTGGCTGGACCTGCCTGGAGACTGATGACACCACACCAGGCAATGAGACATGAGCCAACGAGGAAGAGCTGGAGCAGCCTGCATTTTGGGAGCCAATAGGACTCTGGGCACAGAGTATAAAGGGGGTATCCTCTTCCTGAAATAAAGGGGTCTGTTTTTGCCACTTACTGGACTCCTGGAGTCTGGGTAGTTGACTCTGCCTCAGCTCATCCTTGCCCCTAGGCCTAGGCCCCAGGAACAGTTAGCTTTGCCAACTTTATGCATTCTAGATTTGCTTGGGACTAGAATGAAGATTTTTCTACATTGGGTTGGCCTATGGGCATGTCTTTGGTGGATTGTCTTGATTGTTCATTGATGCAGGAGGACCTAGTCCACTATGGGCAGCACTGTTACCTAAGAAGGGGACCCTGAACTGTATAAGGGTAGAGAAATGGAACCAAGAACAAACAAACAAACAAGCACACATGCACTCACTTCTCTTTGGTCCTGACTAAGGAGGGGATAGGATCAGTTACCTTAAGCTTCTGCCACTTGTAATGGAGTGACCTGGAACTGTTAGCCCAAACCAACACCTTTCTTTCTTAAGTTGCTTTTGGTCAGGGTATTTAATCACAGTAACAGAAATGAAGCCAGAACAATACACTAATAATAAAATAAATAAAGAAAAGTAAGACAAGGCGAACTCTTTCCAGGCCAGTCTTCTTCAAAGCCCTGTATTTATCTTGTTCAAATGGCCCTCCCCTTGCACTGCCTTCCACCTGCCCTGGGATGACCTCACCTGCCTCCCAGACCCTCCACTCATTTGCAATTAATCATGGCCTGTATTTGGCATCTCTCCCGCTGCTCTTCTGAACTTCTCTTTCACTATGAATCCCCATCAGAATTTTCTAGTGTCTGAATCTTTTGTTACCTTTTGTGCTTCAGGTACCCAGATGGCAGGGTGACCTGGATTTCGACAAGTCACACCATGCTTGGATGATGCTGGGGCAGACCTTGGGGAGGACAGGGAGCATGGCCCCCTTACTTCATTGCTTTTTCTGCTGTATCTCTGTGCACCTGGCCTCTCCGCTTCTGCTTCTCACAATTTTTTTTTTCTCTATTTTCTCTATTCTCTATTTTCTCTATTTCCATTAAAGTAGGTTCTTGTCATTTGGACGTTTATTATGTTTTGAGAACTTCACTATTCCTTATAGAAAAACTACTGTAAAATAATGTCTTTCTTTCTTTCCTTCCTCCCTTCCTTCCTTCCTCCTTCTGTCCCTCTGTCCCTCCGTTCCTCCATCTCTCCCTCCCTTCCTCCCTCCCTCCCCCTTCCTTCCTTCTTTCTTTTTGCATGATGGAACATACTGGTTTAACTTTCATAAAAGTGTTTTTTAGGTTTATTTTATGACTATCATTGTTTTGCCTGCATGCATGTATGTGCACCACATGTGTGCCTAGTGCCTGCAGGGTTTAGAAGAGGACATCAGGCCCCTGGAACTAGAGTTGTTTGTGCTTTTGAGCCACAATGTGGGTGCTGGGAACTGAATCCAGTTCCTGGGCAAGGGCAATTAATGCTCTTAACCACCAAGATATCTCTGCAGCCCCTAGTTTCAGTTTTTAAGAATATTGATTAAATTTATATATGTGTGTGTATGCAGGTGTCTATAGAGGCCAGAGGGGACATTGGATCTCTTGGAGCTGGTGTCAACGGTGCTTTGGAACCCCTGACATGAGTGCTAGGATCTGAATTCTCATCCTCTAGCTATGAGAATCTGAAAGAACCCTGAGTGGACCTAACTGCAAGAATGTCTCTCCTGCCCATAGTTTCCTTTTAGAAATTTCATTCTTACTTGAAAACTTCCATTGTGTATATTCACTGTATATGGCACTACACTTCATCAGGACATTTTCATACAACTATATAATATACTTGGAACGTATTCCCTCCTGAATCCCCCAGCCACGCCTTTTCTTTTCCTCCTTCTGTTAGGTTCATTTGCTCCTCTAAAGAGTTTCACTTTTTCATTTCGAATATTCATAATTTTCGGTAGCTATATAAAATCTAGGAGCCACAAAGGAAAGAAAACATCCTGTCTCATGCCTTCCTTTCTGCCTCCATGGTATGTAGGCCAGACCAGGCTACATCATGCTGTATAAAACTTCCTGCCACTCTCTTGAAGCTTATACAAAGTCAGAAACCTCTTAAAATATTTCACATTTATTTTATTTACTTATTAAGGATTTATTTTATTTTTAATTATGTGTATGTGTATGGATATGTACAAGTGAGTGCAGTTCCCCTCAGAGACCGGGTGAGGGTGTTAGATCACCTGGAGATGAAGTTACAGGGACTGTCAGCAGCCTAATGTGGGTGCTGGGTACTGAACCCAGGTCCTCTGCAAGAACAGGGCTCACGCTTAACTACTGCATCATCTCTCCAGCCCCTCATGTTTATTTTACATTATGTGAATATGTGTGTGTATGTTTGTATGTATATTTGTACTCACAGAAGCCAGAAGACGGTGTCAGATTCCCTGGAGCTGCAGTTACAGACAGCTGTGAGCTGCGTTATCTATGTGCTGGGGACTAAAGCCTCTACAAGACACTGAGCCAGCTCTCCAGCCCTAAGATACTTTCTTTGTTCTCAACTTTTTTTTCATAAATTAATTTGTTTATTTTACATCCCAATCACCACCCTCTTCCCTCCTTTCTTCCCATCTACTTCCCCCTCTCCTCCCGGATACCAACCCACTCTGGCACATCAAACTGCACCAGGTCTAAGTGCCTCCTCTTCCACTGAGGCAAGACAAGGCAGCTCTGCTAGGAAAATGAGATCCAGAGAGAGGCAATAGTATCCAAGTCAGAGATAGTCCCCTCTCCATTTGTTAGGGGATCCACTTGAGGACCAAGCATCCCATCAGCTTCATATGTGCAGTGGGCCTAGGACCAGTCCAGGCATGTTCTTCAGTTGGTGGTTCAGTCTCTATAAGCCCCAATGTGTCCAAGTTAATTGTTTATGTAAGTCTTCTTGTGTTGTCCTTGACCCCTTCAGCTCCCTCAAACCTTCTCCCAACTCTTCCACAAGACTCCCTGAGTTTCACCTAATGTTTGGCTGTGGGTCTCTGCATCTGTTTCCATTATCTGCTGGATAAAGCCTCTCAGATGGCAGTTATGTTAGGTTCCTGTCCAGTTTCCTCTCTTCTCTGGACCTGAAGCCTGCTCTCTCCCTTCAGAGCTTCATGTCCCCAGTGAAGCTCCTCTATTGTCCCTTCAGGTCCTCATTGTGTTGTCTTGGGCATGGTACTGTATCTTTTCCAGTTGTTCTTCCAGTTCAGGGGCTGGTAATACCCCAAGCTCTTCACCCTGAGACTTTCTTCCCAATCATGCCAGCTCCTTTCTTGAACCTGCCTCTGATCTGCCTCTGGTTTATAACTGGCATCAGGGTAATAATGGCTTCATAATAAGAAGGTAGCATTCTTTTTTTTTTTGGAGGGGGAGGAAAGGATTTATTTTATTTTATAACTTACAATCAATAGTAAAGGAAGTCAGGGCAAGAACCGAAGCTGAAGCTATAGAGAAGTATTGCATACAGGCTTGTACCCCCCCCCCATGGCTTGCTCAGCCTTCTCGCTCTTTCTTTCTTTCTTTCTTTCTTTCTTTCTTTCTTTCTTTCTTTCTTTCTTTCTTTCTTTCT
>CAJQZJ010032114.1:8717582-8733912 GCA_907164525.1 Lophiomys imhausi
TCTTTCTTTCTTTCTTTCTTTCTTTCTTTCTTTCTTTCTTTCTTTCTCCCTCTCTTTCTTTTTTTTTAAATACATTTATTTATTAATTCAAGTTACATCTCAATCACAGTCCCCTCCCTACTCGAAGGTAGCAATCTTACCCCTTAGATTTAAGAGAATACATTGGAAAATACATTGGTGTTGTTAGCTCTTTAAGTGGTTGGAAGAACTCACAGTGAACCCATCTGGGTCTGGATTTCTGATTTTTTTTTTTTTTTTTTTAGTTGGGAAAAATTTTTAAGTTACTGCTTTGATTTCATTGCTTTTATAGATATCTGAGTTGTTTATCTCTTTTTAGTTTAATCTTGGTAAACCTTATATAGCTAGGCATTCACACATTTCATTTAGATTTTCCAGGTTATTAGAATATAATTTTCTCAGGTATGTCTTAATATTTTTAAAATTTTCATTGACATCTGTTGTAATTGCTCTTTTTTTAACTCTAATTTTGTTGTTAATTTAGGTCTACTCTCCTCTTAGTTCATTTGCCTAGAGGTTTGTCAACCTTGTTCACTTTTTCAAAGAATGAATTCTTTGTTTCATCAATTCTTTGTAAATTTTTTTATTTCTAATTTATTAATTTCTGCCCTAATCTTAATTTTGTTTCAACATGCTGATTTTAGGCTTAACTTGCTCTTGCTTTTCTATGGTTTAAGGTGCTATAAAGAAGTTATTTGAGATCTCTCTGATTTTTTTTTATTTCTTCAAGTTACATCTCAATCACAATCTCCTCCCTACTCCCCCCTCCAGTCCCACCCTCCCACCCTCTTCCTCCTCAATCCCCCATCCCCTTCCCCTTTTCTAAAGTTTAACGTATATCTTTTTTCTCCCAACAGCTCCCCCTTTCAGTTCAACAAATGGTTCTTTCTCTTATAACAATAAATACAATACAAAACAACAGAAATAAATAGGCCACAATTATGAGAGTTATATGGCTTAGCATACATTCCCAATGTCCAGTCCATATGTATTTGGAATCTGACTTTAACATTCTACTATCTAACCATCTCCATGAGTTTAAAGTTCTGTATCTAACTCAGCTTTCATACTAACTTGCATCACAATTTTAAAAATATCTTCTTAGATCCAGAACACCCTCTTGATTCTTAAACAACTCAAAATTTAACTATGAGATTCTAGCTATCTAGTCTTCAACCACCTCAGAGAACAGAGAGGGATAAATATATCTGGTTATACAGGAAGTGCAGGGCCTGCAGCTTCCAAAACTAAGAAATGACATACCAGTGGCTGCCTGGACAGTTCCCATTTTCTCTCCATACATTACAGCATCAATCTTCAGCTGTTTGGCCCATTTCTCTGACAGCCATTGATTGTAGAGCAAGAATTATGAAAGATTTGCCTACCCTGTCTTGGCAGAGCTAGGCTGTCGATTTACCTGCTTCCAGGTTTTGTCCTTTTTGGACAGCATTCTGTCTACAGTTGAAGCAAGGGTTTTTTCTTGCCAAGAGATAGGCTTGCCACTAATTCAATCATCTCCCACTGGAGATTCTTCGATGCTCATCTTCTACTTGGAGTAGAATAGGGAGTGCTGTCAGGAGCTGACATGTCTCGATATCAAAAAATCTTAAGTTAAGAAAACATCTTTGAATGCCGTGTTCTGCAGATCTCTTGAGGTTTTTGAAGACACCCTATTATCTCTTATATTTAGATAAGCAAATACTGCTTGTCTCTTAGCAACTTGATTTCTGATTAGCTTAGAAAATAATTGTAATAGACTGTCATAGTACCTAACAAAATGACAAGCTTGAATGACTATTAGTTTGCATTTCTTAATTATCCTAAGCAGTTTATGACAATTGGTAGCAAAAGGCCAAAACTTCACATTTCATTTTTTTAACCCCCTAACCCTTCCATTCCACTCCTCTGGAGTAGAGTGTCCCTACATAACAGTCCCTCGCCCCAGTTCAGAGGTCATATGAGGGCCAAGAACCTCCTCATACACTGGGGGCCTGCAAGGCAGTACCACCAGTGAAAAGTGTCTCATTGCTAGGGAGAGAAAACTAAAAAACAAACAAACAAACAAACAAACAAAAAAAGTCTATGTCTACGTTCCCTTTGGTGCACTGCTTGTAGTATAGATATCCAGTACTATATAGCTAAAATCCTACTATAAGTGAATAGATGCCATGTGCGTCCTTCTGAGTCTGGGTTAGCTCACTCAGGATGAGCTTCTCTAGTTCCATCCATTTGGCTGCAAATTGCATAATTCATTGTTTCTGATAGCTGAGTAATATTTCATTGTGTAGATGTAACACAGTTTTTTATTCCATTCTTCGGTTGAGGGACATCTGGGTTGTTGCCAGTTTCTAGCTATTACAAATAAGGCTGCTATGAACATAGATGAGGAAACTTCCTTATGATTCCAAGAGGAGTCATTTAGATGTATACCCAGAAGTGGTATGGCTGGGCCCTGAGGCAAAGCTATTCCAAGTTTTCTAAGATATCGCCATACTGACCTCCATAGTGGTTGCACAAGCCTGCACTCCCACCAGCAATGGAGGAGGGTTCCCCTTTCTCCACACCCTTGCCAGCATGTGCTGTCATTTGAGCTTTTGATCTTAGCCATTCTGACAGGTATGAGATGGAATCTCAGAGTCCTCTTGAGTTGCATTTCTCTGATGATTAAGGATGTTGAGCATTTCTTCAAGTGTCTCTCAGACATTAGGGATTCCTTCTTTGTGAATTCTCTGTTTAGCTCTGTTCCCCTATTTTTTTGATTGGATTATTTGGTTTCTTGGCATTTAATTTCTTGAGTTCTTTGTAGATTTTGGATATTAGCCCTCTGTGAGATGTGGGGTTGGTGAAAATTTTCTCATAGTCTGTAGGCTACCGTTTTGTTCGAATGACAGTGTCCTTTGCCTTACAGAAGCTTTTCAGTTTCATGAGGTCCCATTTATTGGTTGTTGATCTCAGGTCCTAAGCTGTTGGTATTCTGTTCAGGAAGTTGTCACTTGTGCCAATGAGTTCGAGGGTTTTTCCCACTTTTTCTTCTAGTAGATTTAGTGTGACCGTCCTTATGTTAATGTCTTTGATCCTCTTGGACTTAAGTTTTGTACAAGGTGATAAGTATGGGTCTAATTTCATTCTTTTACAAGTGGACATCCAGTTGGACCAGCATCATTTGTTGAAGATGCTGTCCTTTTTCCATTGTGCGGTTTTGGCTTCTTTCTAAAAAATTAGGTGGCCATAGGTGTGTGGGTCCATTTCTGGGTCTTCAATTCAATTCCATTGATTTACTGGTCTGTTTCCATACCAATAACATGCTGTTTTTACTACTATTGCTCTGTAGTACAGCTTGAAATCTGGGATGGTGATACCTCCAGATGTTTTTTTTTTTTATTGTACAGGATTGATTTAGCGCTTCTGGGCTTTTTGTTGTTCCATATGAAATTGAGAATAGCTCTTTCCAGGTCTATAAATAATTGTGTTAATATTTTGATAGGAATTGCATTGAATCTATATATTGCTTTTGGTAGGATAGCCATTTTTATTATGTTGATCCTGCCTATCCATGAACATGGGAGATCTTTCCATCTTCTAAAGGCCTCTTCCATTTCTTTCTTCAAGGGCTTGAAGTTCTTGTTGTACAGGTCCTTTACTTGCTTGGTTAGAGTTACCCCCAGGTATTTTATGTTGTTTGTGGCTATTGTGAAGGGGTTGTTTCCCTTATTTCTTTCTCAGCACATTTGTTTGTTGTATAAAGAAGGGCTTCTGATTTTTTTTGTATCCAGCCACCTTGCTGAAGGTGTTTATCAGCTGTAAGAGTTCTCTGGTAGAAATTTTGGGGTCGCTTATGTGTACTATCACATCTTCTGCAAATAGGGATAATTTGAATTCTTTGTTTCCCATTTGTATGCCCTTGATATCCTTTAGTTGTCTTATTGCTCTAGCAAGAACTTCAAGTACTATATTGAAGAGATATGGTGAAAGTGGACATCCTTGTCTTGTCCCTGAGTTTAGAGGAAATGCTTCAAGTTTCTCTCCATTTAATTTGATGTTGGCCACTGGCTTGCTGTATGTTGCCTTTATTATTTCTAGGTACGGTCCTTGTATGCCTGTTCTCTCCAGAACTTTTAGCATGAAGGGGTGTTGGATTTTGTCAAATGCTTTTTCTGCATCTAGCCAGATCATCATGTGGTTTTTTTCTTTCAACTTGTTTATGTGGTGAATTACGTTTATAGATTTTCATATGTTGAACCATCTCTGCATTCCTGGGATGAAGCCTACTTGATCATGGTGTATGATACTTTTGATGTGTTCTTGAATTCGGTTTGCTAGTATTTTATTAAGTGTTTTTGCATCTATGTTCATGAGGGAGATTGGTCTGAAGTTCTCTTTCTTTGTTGGGTCTTTGTGTGGTTTAGGAATCAGGGTGACTGTGGCCTCATAGAATGAGTTTGGCAATGTTCTTTCTGATTCTATTTGGTGAAAGAGTTTGAAGAGTATTGGTGTTAGCTCCTTTTTGAAGGTCCGGTAGAATTCTGTGCTAAAGCCATCTGGTCCTGGGCTTTTTTTGGTTGGGAGATTTTTAATGACTGTTTGTATTTCCTTAGGGGTTATAGGGCTGTTTAATCTGTTAATCTGATCTTGATTTAGTTTTGGTAGGTGGAATCTATCAAGAAAATTGGGGTTCCCATTTCCCGGATTCAGCTGCTTCCATGCATGTCCGAGAGTGGGAGGGAGAGTCCTGCCCAGGGACTTTTTTTTTTGGCTCTTTATCTTATAATAATAAATACAATACAAAACAACAGAGGTAATTAGGCCACAGTTATGAGGGTTATATGGCTTAGCATACATTCCCAATGTCCAATCCATATGTATTTGGCACCTGACTTTAACTTTCTACTATCTAACCATCTCCCTGAGTTTAAAGTTCTATATCTAACTCAACATTCATACTAACTTGCAACACAATTTTAAAAGCATCTTCTTAGATCTATAACACTCTCTTGACTTCTAAACAACTCAAAATTTAATTATGAGACTCTAGCTATCTGTTCTTCAACCACCTCAGAGACCTGAGAGGGATAAATATATCTGATTTTATAGGAAGTACAGGGTCTGCAGCATCCAAAACTAAGAAATGACATACCAGTGGCTGCCTGGACAGTTCCCATTTTCTCTCCACACATTACAGCATCGATCTTCAGTCATTTGGCCCTGTTTCTCTGACAGACATTGATTGTAGAGCAAGGGTTATGAAGGACTTGCCTACCCTGTCTTGGCAGAGCTAGGCTGTCGACTTACCTGCTTCCAGGTTTTGTCATTTTGGGACAGCATTCTGTCTACAGTTGGAGCAAGGGGCTTTTCCTACCAAGAGATAGGCTTGCGACTAATTCAATCATCTCCCACTGGAGATTCTTCGATGCTCATCTTCTGCTTGGGGTAGAATAGGGGGTGCTGTCAGGAGTTGATATGTCTTGATATAAAAAATTTAAGTTACGAAAACATCTTTGAATGCCATATTCTGCAGATCTCTTGAGGTTTTTCAAGAGGCCGTATCTATCTCTTATATTAGGATAAGCAGATGTTGCTTGTCTCTTAGCAGCTTTATTTCTGATTAGCTTAGAAATAACTATAATAGGCTGTCATAGTACCTAACAAAATGACCAGCTTGCATAACTATTAGTTTGCATTTCTTAATTATCCTAAACAGTTTATGACAATTAGTAGTAAAAGACTGAAACGTCACATTTCATTTTTTTTTCTTTACCTCCTAACCCTTCCATCCCATTTCTCTGGGGTATGGTGTCCTTATATAACAGTCCCTCATCTCAGTTGAGAGGTCGTATGAGGGCCAAGCCCAGGGACTTTTAATGGTCCCTGGGTAGCTGGGTGAAACCCAGGTGAGTCCAGTCGCTCAGATTTTTTTTTTTTTTTGTACAGCATCTTATAACTTTTATGGCTTTGTTGCTGTTTTACCAAGATTAAAATGCACCTGCATGGTCCGCCACCATCTTGGATCTCCTCGAGATCTCTCTGATTTTTAAAGAAAATATTTATTTATTTTTATTTTATGATGTATGAATATTTACCTACATGTATGTATATGTACCATGTGAATGCCTGGCACCCGCAGAGGCTATAAAGAGGCATCATAGGTACTTTGTCTATGCTCACCATGTGAGAACCAAAGCCCAGCCCTTTGCAAGTGTAGACAGTGCTCTTAAACACTGAGCCCTCTTTCAAGTCCTCTATGTTTCTGTTTTTTTAAAACATTTATTTATGTCTTCAAGTTACATCTCAATCATAGTCTCCTCCCTCCTCCCCGTCCTACTCTCCTACCCTCTTCCCACTCGCCCTCCTATTTTTTTTTTTAAGTTTAAGGTGTATCTTTTTCCCTCCCAACAGCCCACCCCCATTTAGTCCAGTAAAAGCCTCCTTTTCTTTCTTTTTTTTTTTTTTGTTTTTTTTTTTTTTCCGAGACAGGGTTTCTCTGTTTAACAGCTCTGGCTGTCCTGGACTCGCTTTGTAGACCAGGCTGGCCTCGAACTCGCAAAGATCCGCCTGCCTCTGCCTCCCAAGTGCTGGGATTAAAGGCGTGCGCCACCACCGCCCGGCTGCCTCCTTTTCTTTTAACAATAAATACAATACAAAACAATAAGAACAATTAGGCCACAATTATGAAAATTATAAGTTATAACATACATTCACAGTGAGGACATTGGGATTTGGCAACTGATATTACTATTCTATTATCTATCTCAGTGAGTTTAAAGTTCTATACCTAACTCAGTTTCTATCCTAACTTGCATTACCAACTTAAAGACATCTTCTTAGACCTAGAACATCCTTTTAATTCCTAAACAACTTAAAATTTAACTGTAAGACTATAACTATCTAGTCTTCAACCTCATCAGAGACCTGAGAAGGATAAATACATCTGAATATACAGGAAGTGCAGAGCCAACAGCTTCCAAAACTAAGAAATGATAGACAACTGGCTGCCTGGACAGTCCCCAGTTTCTCTCTATAACATTAGAGCATCTATCTTCAGTCTTTTGGGTCAGTACCTCTGACAGACATTAATTGTAAAGTAGGAATTACAAAGGACTTTCCCATCCTGCCTTGGCAGAGCTAGGCTGTCAACTTACCTCCTTAAATGAAGGCATCTCTATATCGCCCGATGCTAGGACCCACATATCCTCGCAGGAGCCTATCCTGTCCCAGGTCTCCAGATTGTCCCAGTATCCTGCTCCCATCATTTTTCCTTCTCTCTCCCATCCCTACCACCTCTCATCCCCGCTTCCCCTCCCCCTTGCTCCTCTCCCCATCCCTTCTCCTGCCCAGTTCCGTCTCATCTATTTCTGATGTCTGTATTTATTTTTCCCCTTCTGAGTGAGATTTAAGCATCATCCCCTGTGTCCTTCTTATTAGTTAGCTTCTTTGGGTCTGTGGATTGTAGCATGGTTATCCCGTACTTAACAGCTAATATCCACTTATAAGTGAGTGCATACCATCTGTGTCTTTCTGGGTCTGGGTTATCTCACTCAGGATGATCCTTTCTAGATCCATCCATTTGCCTGCAAATTTCATGATTTCCTTGTTTTTAATAGCTGAGTAGTATTCCATTGTGGAAATGTACCTCGTTTTCTTTATCCATTCTTCAGTTGAGGGACATCTAGGTTGTTTCCAGGTTCTGGCTATTACAAATAAGTTGCTAGGAATATAATTGAGCAAATGTCCTTGTGGTATGATGGAGCCTTTTTTTGGGTATATGCCCAGGAGTGGTATAGCTGGATCTTGAGGCAGAACTATTCCCAATTTCCACAGGAAGTGTCAAATTGATTTCCAAAGTGGTTGTACAAATTTGCATTTCCACCAGCAATGGAGGAGCATTCCTCTTGCTCCACATCCTCTCCAGCATGTGCTGTCACTTGAATTTTTGATCTTAGCCATTCTGACAGGTTTGAGACGGAATCTCACAGTTATTTTGATTTGCATTTATTTCCCTGATGAGCATTTCTTTAAGTGCTTCTCAGCCATTAGAGATTCCTCTGCTGAGAATTCTCTGTTTAGCTCTGCACCTTATTTATAAATTGGGTTATTTGGTTTGTTGGTGTTTAATTTCTTGAATTCTTTATATATATTAGTCCTGTGTCAGATGTAGGCTTGGAAGTTAGGCAAGGACTGCCAGTGGAGGGAGGGGGGACACCAACCCACTCACAAAACCAAAACCTACACTGCCTATAAGACATGCAGGGATAAAGATTGAACAGAGATGGAAGGAATGTCCAACCAATGACTGCCCCAACTTGATACCCACCCTATGGGATGGAGCCAATCCCTGACACTATTAATGATACTCTGTTATACTTGCAGATAGGAGCTTAGCATGTCTGTCCTTTGAAAGGCTCCATCCAGCAAAGGATTGGAACAGGTGCTGAGACCTACAGCCAAACATTGGACAGAGACCTGGGAGTCTTGTTGAAGAGTTGGGGAACGGACAAGAGGCATTGGAAGAGTGCAAATACTCCACAAGAAGACCAACAGAGGAAACTAACCTAGGCCCATGGGGGCTCACAGAGACTGAACTATGAACAAAAGATCATGCATGGACTGAACCCAGGCCCCCAACACTTATGGAGCTGAGGGGTAGTTTGGTCTTTATGTGGACCCTCTAGCAATTGGAGCAGAGCCTGTCCCTGACACAGATGTATATATGGGTTCATATTTGGGTAATAGAATTATAAGCTAGCTTAGATGGGCTAGGATTGCACAGTTCAGGCCAAGGCTTGTTAAAATCCCTCCAGTGTCTGTGTGTATTCATATATAATGGTGGGTTAAGGATTAACACCATCCACCAATTAATATAATATAAATACTGGGTAAATCATTTTATTGGCCATTTTATTTTTTTTTCTACATATGGCGCCCAGCGTACGGCAATTGCAATCCATGCTTACAGCCTGAGAAGGCCTGGATTAAAAGTAATTTCCTAGCAAAAGAGCGGGGAGCCAAACCCAAATACATTTCAAAGGAGCGGCTCCCTTCACAAAAGCTACTGCCTTACCGCAAAGGTGGAAAGCTTAGCTCTCCTTATATGATAAATAACCGATAGCCTTCTAAACAGAGCTTGAGATTGGAATTAACTGTCTAGATTAAAAATGTAGAAATTCATAATGTCTCAATATATTTGGATTCCAATTGAGTTTGTTTCTTTTAACATACAGATTTTTTTACACTGACAATTGTGGTTCTATGTATACTTTTTAAGAAAGATCTGACTAGAATAGGCTTAAGAGTGAGAGCTTACAGATGGAATGCTAAGTTGCTGATAATAACAATAGGGGAAGGAAGGAGGCCCATCTTGATACAAAAGAAATTGATGGCAGCGGGAGCTTACAGATGCCTGAGTACTAGGTGCTTATCAAGAGTATCTGGGAAAGGCCCACCAAGGATATACAGTCAAAGCAAGATTTCAGGAATTATAAACAGAACTTTAATTACAACACGGGATGGCATGATTAGACCATGGCTTTTGGAATGTTGTTTCTTTGCTTGAATTTTGTTTAGATGTCTTTGATTTCCCTATATTGTGAGGTAAAAAGGATATTTTCATCATTTAGCAATGATAAAATATAAGAGATTTTTAAAGATGTAAAGAGAAAGGGGTCACAAGCCAGTCTCCTTAGATGTGGGGCTCCCACAAGAGAACTGGTTTCAAGAGACATTTTTGCCCTGAAGGAGATATGTTAATCGTTGGGTGTGATGGTGCATGCCTTTAATCCCAGCATTTTGGAGACTAAGACAGGTGGATCCCTGACCTTCACCAAGGTCAACCTGGTCTACAAAATAAATTCAAGACAAGGATATACAGAAAAATCCTGTTTCAAAACAAAAAAGAGAGAGATATGATAATTGTGAAAAAATTATATATTTTCAGAGCAAAGGGACCAAACACCATACAAGGCAAGACAAGCCGAGATGGCCCAGCTCACAGACTGTTCCAGCCAGGACTTCAATAAAGCCCTGAACTTTCCCTTCCAAAGTTCAACGGACTACAAACTGCTCAGGACATTCAAATTGCTGAGCACATAGAGACTGGACAATGAATGTTACTATTGAATTGCTTAACCATTTTTTTCCATTTTATTTGGGCCCCCAAACAGGTTTTCTACATCCCAATTCAGCAGGAAGCAATTTTAAGAGAGTGACGCCCCATTCCCAAAAGGTGGGGTGGGTGATTTTTTTTTTGCTATTTGATATGTTATAGATGTTGTTTAGGGGGATTGGCTATAAATTGTTAAATGGTCCTATTATGCAAGGTATAGGAGGTTAGACTCAACTCAAGGACTTTTCTATTTTTCTTTTCTCAATCCTTCTTTCTCTATTATATAGGAAGAAGTGGGCTGGAGAGATGGCTTAGAGGTAAAGAACACTGACTGCTCTTCCAGAGGCAATGAGTTCAATTCCCAGCAACCACATGGTGGCTCACAACCATCTGTAATATTATCTGATGCCCTCTTCTGGCCTGCAGGCATACATGCAGACAGAATAAATAATGAATAAATCTTAAAAAAAGGAAGAAGGGACTTGAAAAGAAAGAGAAGGGGAATATATGCATATAATATAGAAATGATAAGATATAAGGATAGATTATTGAATCTGCTCTGAAACAAAGCTATTATTATTTGTAAAATAAAGTTATCTTTTGATACATTGGTATAACATTTTGTATATTGATAAAAATAAGATTAATTTTGATAGAATTTTACAGTTTACTTGTTCAAAGATGATAGATAGATTTATAAATCAATAGATGTCTTCAAAACCCTCCGAGATGTACAGAAAATGGCATTTAAAGATATTATTATTTTAATAATTGTTTGACTTTAAGACAGTCAGCTCCTGACAGCTCCCATTTGACTTGGAAGAAAACGATGAGCATCAAAAAGAAATCTCCCATCAGGACATAATTCCTACTGGACAAAAATGTCTATGCTTTCTTAACAGACTATATACAGTTCAAAGATGGGCCAGAGCTTAAATGCAGGTAAGTTGATGTCCTGATTCTGCAGAGACAGAATGGGAAAATCCTTATTTCCTGCTCCACAATTATGTCTGTGAGATATGCTTGGCCCAAAGGCTGAAGATGATGCTCCAGTGGTATGGAGAGATATTTGGGACTACCTAGGCATCAAACTGTCATATTTCTTTTTGGAAGCTGCCCTCCTATGCTTCCTATTCACTCAAATAATAACTTTATCCCTTCTTATGTCTTTGAGGGGGTTGAAGACATAATAGCTATAAAATTTCAATTAAACGTGAGTTATTTAGGATTTAAAAGAAAATATAGGATATCATAAAAAATATTTAGGTTCAGAATTTTAGACACACCAAGATATGTAGATAATTTTTTTTCTTTTTCAAGATTCCCTGATACAAATAGGTTAAACATTATATATGTACCTTTTATATATGGTTTTCTTGATTGTTTCATATTTGTTCTTATTGGTTTTACTATGTGAGTCAAAAATTTAGCCTTTTTATTAAACAAAAGGAGGGAAATGATAGAGTGGTGTTAAGCATTCTAAATGTTGATTGGTCCTGCTTGCTGTCTGTTACTTATTTTGTCTCTGATTGGTTAAATAAATGCTGAGGCTTGGAGATTGGGCAAAGACAGAGGTAGGGAGGACTAAGGTGTGGTGGGATTTTGAGACAGAGAGCATCTTGGAAGGAAGAAGCCTCGGGAGAGAAGCCAGGAGCAGGCAAGGAGGACACACGCCATGGAGTAGATTAAAGAAGGTCATTCCACGTGGCCTGGAACATTGCCATAGCATGGAAAATAGCAGTCCAAAGGGACATATGTTTATATGGGATTATATTTGGGTAATAGAATTATAGCTAGATAAATGGGCTAAGATTGCACAATTCAGGCCAAGGCTTGTTAAAATCCTTCTGGTGTCTGTGTGTATTCATTTATAATGGCAGGTTAAGGATTAATACTACCGGCAATTAATATAATATAAATACTGGATAAATTATTTAAGTAGCCATTTTATTTTTTCTATACACAGACTCTGTTGTCTATAGTTAAAAAACTTTCCCCTAGCTGGGCTGCATTGTCTGGCTTCAGTGGAAGAGCATGCAGGTAATTCTTATGCAACATGAAGTACTGGGTCAGGTTGGTGGGGGGGATCCCTTCACTGAGAAGAAGGGGAGTAGGGAATGGAGGCAGAAGGTGGGAGGGTAGGACTGGGAGGAGAGGAGGGAGGGGGCTGTGATCAGTATGTAAAATGAATAAATAAATAAATTAAAGGAACAAAAAGAAGGAATCTGTAGTTATAAACTTCCCCCTAGAACTACTTTTATTGTGTCCTGTAGCTTTTGGTGGGTTGTGTTGTGTTCTCATTTCCACCGATGCTGGGGACTTTCTCATTTCCCTCTGATTTCTTCCATGGGTCATTGTCATTCAGTAGGTGTTGTTCAGTCTCCATGAGTTTGTGTAGTTCCATAGTTCTCCTCATGTTGATTTCCTACTTTATTTCCTACTTTATTGGGGCCAGATGGAATACATGAAATTACTCCAAGTTCCTATTATGAAAATACAGTAGCAGTCACATAAAAATTACCTCTTCAACTCCAAGCTTTTATGATGTAAAGGAACACAGATGATACTGTGTGCACTATGATTGCTATGCTAATTACTGTGGGTGTGGTAGAAAGAATGAAAGCAGAAGGAGACTAGTGTTCAGTGGTGGAATGGAAACAGAAAGGGCAGCATAGTGGTGTGGAGCTCTTGAGTTCAGTCCTGAGCACCCACACCCTATGGGGGTGGCTCACAAGCACCTGGGGCTCTAGCTCTAGGGGACCCTGTGCTTCTGGCCTTCCATTGGGACCTGCACTCATGTGCACGCCCCTACTGTATACATATAATGAAAAACAATGAAAATAAAATCTTAAAAAAGAAAGGAGGGCAGTAAGGATAGGGGAGATGAAACAGCTGTGGCTGAAGTAGACCGAAAAGACAGAGACAGAGAGAAGTAAAAGATGCAACTAGACAACGTAGTACTGCTCAGGTCACGGAGACACAGTGGGTTCCACCAGGCTGGTCTGTGTCTTTGGGAACGCCTATAGAAGGAGGACAGAGCAGGACAGAGCTGGCTGGCTGACATTGGCTATGAAATAAAGGAGGAATTACGTGTCAGAGGAAGAGATCTGGCTAGGTGCAGAGTCTGAATCCTGTCTTGCCTGCTGGGTCCATCCTCTCTTGGTGTTCCTTCCTGGGGTCCCAGATGTCCATCACACCCTGGGTGGTCCTTTGTAAGGTCAGGGCACAGATACTGGACTCATCAGTGAAAGACCCTTTGGTAGTAGGGTTGTGTATGTTGGTCCTGCCTCTGAACAGTCCTTTCTGATGGCCAGTGGATGCTTGGAAATCTTGTCTGGTTCCTTGAAGATTCTGGCTCTGACCAGGTGATTTCTTTTTTGTTGCATACAGTATAATTCTGATTCAGTGTCCCTCCACAGTGTAGAGCTATTCTGATGGCTGGAGTTCAGTGTATACTCCTCTGACACTTGCTCTGGGGTTTATAAGTGTGTAGTTCACACAGGGTCTGGCTGGCAAAGCTTCTCTCTGGAGGAGCCTTTTAAAAACTTAAAATTATATTTACTTGTTTGTTGTGTACTTGTGCATTTGTGAGTGAATGCATGCATACATATGTGTGTGTGTGTGTGTGTGTGTGTGTATGAATGTGGCATGTGTGAGTGGCCAATAGAGGGCAATTTGTGGGTGTCAGTTCTCTCCTTCAACCATAGAGGCCCTGGGGATTGACTCAGGTCAGAAGGCTTGGTAGTAGTTCTCTTACTTGATGAGCCATCTCACCAGCTCAGGAAGGACCTTTTGAAGAGTGACTTTTTTTTTTTGTTTTTTATTTTTGGTGAGAGTATCCCTGGCTGTCCTGGACTCACTTTGTAGACCAGGCTAACCTTGAGCTCACACAGATCCACCTGCCTCTGCCTCCTGAGTGCTGGGATTAAAGACGTGTGCCACCACACCCAACAATTACAGACAGCTGCGAACTGCCATGTGCGTGCTGGGATTTGAACCAGGGTCCTTTGAAAGAGCAGCCAGTGTTCTTAACCCCTGAGCCATCTCTCCAGCCCAAGCGTGACTTCTTGCCATTCTCGTGAAGTGTCAAGGAGAGAGGTTTCCCTAGTACCTCCGTTCCCTCTGTGGGTACTGCATGAGCCTTTCCTCCTCCTTCCTGTTCTTCTCTTTAAAGGCATTTAAAAATTCTATTTCTGGGCCCGTGAGATGGCTTGGTACATAAAGGAGCTTGCTGCCAAGCTGGACAGTCTGAGTTCCATACCTGGATACCACAAGGTTAAAGGAGAGAACTCACTCTGATCCCCACATTTGTACCATGGCACATCTTTACCACCCTCTCCCCCCTCAATAAATAAATGTAAAATAAAGTCTATTGCTTAAAGTACTGTGCTGATTTCCTGGGGCTCTCTCTTATGCTGTGGCTATGGCCACTCCTCCTGCTTGGAACGGGGAAGTTTCCAAACCATGCCATACCTCCAAGACAGATTCTGGATTCTGCCATTCTGCTCTGTGAAGTCTCTTATTTATTTACTTCTGGGAGAGTGTGATTTTTTTATTCAGCCATCTCCCTCTTCTGAAGTTATTACCTAATTTTCACCAGTTTGTTTCCAGGAACCTTAGCTGAGTATGTCGTGTGACACCCGTCACCTGACATCCAAGTCCATCTGACCATGCTGTGTGACACCCATAACCTGACATCCAGGTCCATCTGACCATGCTGTGTGACACCCATCACCTGATAAGCATGTCCATTTGACCATTCTGTGTGACACCCATCACATGATATCCACGTCCATCTGACCAAGCTGTGTGACACCCATTACCTCACATCCATTTTCACCAGACCATGCTCTGTGACACTCATCATCTGACATCCATGTTCATCTGACCATGCTCTGTGAAACTCATCACCTGATATCCATGTTCATCTGATCATGCTGTGTGACAACCATCACCTCATATTCATGTTATCTGACCATGCTGTGTGACAACCATCACCTCACATCCATGTTCATTGGACCACGCTGTGTGACACCATCACCTCACATCCATGTTCATGTTACAATGCTGTGTGACACCCATCACCTGACATCCATGTCCATCTGAACATGCTATGTGACACCCATTACCTAATATCCATGTACATCTGACCATGCTGTGTGACACTC
Organism: Lophiomys imhausi; assembly: GCA_907164525.1. Classification (NCBI taxonomy): domain Eukaryota; kingdom Metazoa; phylum Chordata; class Mammalia; order Rodentia; family Muridae; genus Lophiomys; species Lophiomys imhausi. Next base: position 8,732,865 of record CAJQZJ010032114.1, read on the forward strand.
ATCACCTGACATCCATGTCCATCTGAACATGGTGTGTGACACCCATTACCTCACATCCATGTCCATCTGACCATGCTGTGTGACACCCATCACCTCACATATATGTTCATCTGATCATGCTGTGTGACACCTATTACCTCACATCCAAGTTCATCTGACCATGCTGTGTGACACCCATCACCTCACATATATGTTCATCTGATCATGCTGTGTGACACCTATTAACTCACATTCATGTCCATCTGACCATGCTGTGTGACACCCATCACCTCACATCCATGTTAAACTGACCATGCTGTGTGACAACCATCACCTGACATCCATATCCACCTGACCATGCTGTGTGTCACCCATCACCTGACATTCACTTTCATCAGTCCATGCTGTGTGACATACATCACCTGACATCCGTGTCCATCTGACCATGCTGTGTGACACCCATCACCTCACATGCATGTTCATCTGACCATGCTGTGTGACACTCATCACCTGATGTCCATGTTCATCTGACCATGCTGTGTGATACCCTTCACCTGACATCCATGTTCATCTGACCAGGCTGTGTGACACCCATCAACTCACATCCATGTGCATCTTAACATGCTGTGTGACACCACTCACTGCACATCCATGTTCATCTGACCATGCTGTGTGACACTCATCACCTGACATCCATGTTAATCTGAACATGCTGTGTGGCACCTATCACCGCATATCCTTGTTCATCTGACCAGGCTGTGTGACCCCCATCACGTGACATATATGTTCATCTTACCATGCTGTGTGACACCCATCACCGCATATCCATGTTCATCTGACCATGCTGTGTGACACCCATCACCTCACATCCATGTTCATCTTACCATGCTGTGTGAAACCACTGACCTCACATCCATGTCTATGTGATCATGCTGTATGCCACCCATCACCTGACATCCATGTTCATCTGCCTCTGCTGTTTGACACCCATTACCTCACATCCATGTTCATGTGACCATGCAGTGTGACACTCATCACCTGACATCCATGTTCATCTGACCATGCTGTG
>CAJQZJ010032114.1:8738340-8767132 GCA_907164525.1 Lophiomys imhausi
TCCATGTTCATCTGACCATGCTGTGTGACACCCATCACTTCATATCCATGTTCATCTGACCATGCTGTGAGACACTCATCACCTGACATCCATGTCCATTTTACCACGCTGTGTGATACTGATCACTTGACATCCATGTCCACCTGACCATGCTGTGTAACACTCATTACCTGATATCCATGTCCATCGGAACCTGCTGTGTGATACCCATCACCTATCATTCATGTCCATCTGACCATGCTGTGTGACACCAATCACCTGACAATCATTTCCATCTACCACGCTGTGTGACGCCCATCACCTGACATCCATATCCATCTGACCATGCTGTGTGACACCCATCACCTGACATCCATATCCATCTTATCATGATGTTTGACACCCATCACTTGACTACGTGTCCATCTCACCATGCTGTGTTTCACCCATCACCTGATATCCATGTTTCTCTGACCATGCTGTGTGACACTCATCAACTGACATCCATGTTCATCTGACCATGCTGTGTGACACCCATTATCAGAAATCCATGCCCATCTGACCATGCGGTGTGACACCCATAACCTCACATCCGTGGTAATCTCACCATGGGGTGTGACAACCATCACCTGACATCCATATCCACCTGACCATGCTGTGTGACCCCCATCACCTGACATCCACATTTATCTGTCCATGCTGTGTGACACACATCACCTGACATCCATGTCCATCTGACCATGCTGTGTGACACCAATCAGCTCACATGCATGTTCATCTGACCATGCTGTGTGACACTCATCACCTGATATCCATGTTCATCTGACTATGCTGTGTGATACCCTTCCCCTGACATCCATTTTCATCTGACCAGGCTATGTGACACCTATCAACTCACATCCATGTGCATCTTACCATGCTGTGTGACCCCACTACCGCACATCCATGTCCATCTGACCATGCTGTGTGCCACTCATCACGTGACATTCATGTTCATCTGACTATGCTGTTTGACACCCATTACCTCACATCCATGTTCATCTGATTATGCTGTGAGACACTCATCACCTGACATCCATGTTAATCTTAACATGCTGTGTGACACCTATCACCGCATATTCATGTTCATCTGACCATGCTGTGTGACCCCCATCACGTGACATATATGTTCATCTGACCATGGTGTGTCACACCCATCACCGCATATCCATGTTCATCTGACCATGCTGTGTGACACCCATCACCTCACATCCATGTTCATCTTACCATGCTGTGTGAAACCACTGACCTCACATCCATGTCTATCTGACCATGCTGTATGCCACCCATCACCTGACATCCATGTACATCTTCCTGTGCTGTTTGACACCCATTACCTCACATCCATGTTCATCTGACCATGCTGTGTGACACTCGTCACCTAACATCCATGTTCATCTGACCATGCTGTGTGACACCCATCACCGCATATCCATGTTCATCTGACCATGCTGTGTGACACCCATTACCTCTCATCCATGTTCATCTTACCATGCTGTGTGACACCCATCACCTGACATCCATGTCAATTTGACCAGGTTGTGAGACACCCATTACTTGTCATCCATGTCCATCTGACCATGATGTGTGACATCCATCACATGATATCCACGTCCATCTGACCATGCTGTGTGACACCGATCACCTGACATCCATGTCCATATGCCATGCTGTGTGACACCCATCATCTGACATCCATGTACTTCTGACTATGCTGTGTGACAACCATCATCTGACATCCATGTCCATCTGACCATGTATGTGACACCCATCACATGACATCCATGTTCATCTGACTATGCTGTGTGACACCCATTACCTGACATCCATGTCCATATGACCATGCTGTGTGACACCCATCACCCCTACATCCATGTTCATCTGTCCATGCTGTGTAACACCAATCACCTCACATCCATGTCCTTATGACCATGCTGTGTGACACCCATCACTGCATATCCATGTTCATAAGACCATGCTGTGACACCCATCACCTCACATCCATGTTCATATTATCATGCTGTGTGACACCCATGACCTCACATCCATGTCCATCTGACCATGCTGTGTGCCACCCTTCACCTGACATCCATGTTTTTCTCTCTATGCTGTGTGACACCCATTACCTCACATCCATGTTCATCTGACCATGCTGTGACACTCATCACCTGATATCCATGTTCATCTGACCATGCTGTGTGACACTCATCACCTCACATCCATATCCATCTGACCATGCTATGTGACACCCATCACCTGACATCCATGTCCATCTGACCATGCTGTGTGACACCCATCACCACACATCCATATTCATGTCACCATGTTGTGTGACACCCATCACCACAAATCCTATCCATCAGAACGTGCTGTGTGACACCCTTTACTTCACATCTATGTCCATCTGACCATGCTGTGTGACACCCTTCACCTGACCTCCATGTCCATCTGACAATTCTGTGTGACACCCATTACCTCACATCCATGTTCACCTGACCATGCTCTGTTACCCTCATCACCTGACCTCCATGTTCATCTGACCATGCTGTGTGACACCCATCACCTGACATTCATGTTCAATAGACCATGCTGTGTGACACCCATCACCTGACCATGCTGTGTGACACCCATCACCTGACCATGCTGTGTGACACTCATCACCTGACCATGCTGTGTGACACCCACCTGACCATGCTGTGTGACACCCATCACTGCACATCCATGGTTTAATTAGACTTTTCATTTTCTCTGTCTGTGTTCACCAGCTTTGCACGCGGATGGGGAATCATTTCTGTATCCGTTACTTTCCTTATCTTTAATGACAACTATCGTACAAAAGCAACTTGAGGGAGAACGGGTTTATTTTGATTCACAGTTAGAGGGCACTCATAGTCCTTCATGGTGGACAAGGCATGGTGGCAGGAGCAGGAGGCCGCTGCTCACCTTTCAGCCCCAGTTAGGAAATAGAGAACAATGAATAGTGCTGCTCACCTCACTTTCTTCTCAAATTCCTTTCGTATTTTTTGGGAATTTCATATATGTACATGTATGCAATGTTCTTTGCTCATATCCACTTTTTACTCCCCCACTGCCTCCCTCCAATCTCTTTCTCCTTTTTATTCAATTTGGGACCCCAGCCTACAGGGCAGTGCTGCCTACATTCAGGGTAGCTTTTCCCTTTCCATTAATTTAATCTAGATAATTCCTCCAGACATGTGCCCAGGGATCTGTTTCCATGGCAATTCTAATTCTCATCCAGTTGATGGTCCAGATTAGCCAGCCCAATTTCACCTAAAATCATCTTGCATAAATAGTTCTGCATATGTAACAAGAAAGGTGGACGAGGACACTGTTTAGAGGGATGGAAGCTGGCAGTCTGCTTTATCCATGAGCTTAGCAAATACCCCTGCAGACATCCTTGGAAATGGGCTACTCCCAGCTGTGCCCCAGGAATGTGACAAACTGCCCTTGTGTCATGGGCTTGGTGATCAGCAGACTCTGAGGGTAGGGGACAAGTAATCTATCACACTGTCTTGGCTCTATAAACTGTCCAAACATATTCTTCACTTTTCTTTTTTATTGTTTTTTTATTTTATTGAATTAATTAAAATGTATTAGATTTGTTCTTTTTGATAGTTTCCTAAATATGTGTAGTGCATTTTGAATATGGTCTCCCCTGCCTTTTTGTTTCCCTTCCATGCCTATTATCACCACCTCCACAAGTCCCTTTCCTAAGTGCATATTTGTTTTGTTTTGTAACTCACTGCCTTTTTGCTAGGATTCGTCAGTAGCTCCTAGTTCAGCAGGGGATGGGTAGGGCCACATGGCCCCTCCCTCATCTATGATTGACTGTTGATAGGCCCATCTTGTGCCGGCCCATTGCTGGCAGCCCTTGTGGCAATGGAGCCCATGTTTGTATGGGCTGTGTCATGTTCACAGAATAGCATTTCATTTCCTCTCCTTCTCCTCTCTTGCTCGTTGTTTCCTTAGAGAGCATCATATGAATGTCTTGTTGAGGGATGAGTGATAAACCATCCCTTACTCTTAGTATTTTGAGTAGCTGTGCACCTCTGCCTTTTCTGCCTTTCATCACAAAGGGAAGTTTCACGGATTAAGACTGAGAGTAGTTGCCGGGCGGTGGTGGCGCACGCCTTTAATCCCAGCACTTGGGAGGCAGAGGCAGGCGGATCTTTGTGAGTTCGAGGCCAGCCTGGTCTACAAAGCGAGTCCAGGACAGCCAGAGATATTCAGAGAAACCCTGTCTAAAGACTGAGAGTAGCAATGTCTGTCTGAGCATAAGTATTTAGAAGGCAGCCTGGTAGTGTGTCAGTCCCGGTAACAATAATAAACTCCACCCCACCCCTCACAGTACCTGAGACCTACTCAGTCAAGTTTCTTTGCATTTTGATTTTTTACATTTTATGTGACATGGTCTCACCACGTAGTCCTGGATGGCCCATATTTTGCTATGTAGACAGGCTGGCATCAAATTCACAGAGGTCAGGCTGCCTCTGCCTCCTGAGTGACAGTCTTAAAGTCCTGTGCCACTATGCTCAGCCATGGATGTTTAACCTGGTTTACAGTACAAAGACTGTTTTTTTTCCTTTCATTAATTAATTTGTTCATTTTACATCTGAATCACAGTTCCACTCCTTCTTCTCCTCCCAGCCACACCCTCCCACCTACTTCCCCCATACCCTACCACCAACCAGTACCAACCCACTCTGGCACATCAAGTCACATCAGGACTAAGTACTTCCTCTTCCACTGAGGCCAGACAAGGTAGCCCTGCCAGGGGAAAGGGATCTGAAGCCAGGTAACAAAGCCATGACTCTTTTTTTCTTGTACTTCTTTATCTGCTTTCAGTGTCTTTATGTAGACACTAATTGCACACCATATAACTTACCCACTTTGAGTGTGCAATTCAATATCCTGCAGGATATGTACTACTTACATAACCAGCATCAATTCTAAGACATTTTCTTTACCTTATACAGAAACACGGCACTTACCAGCAGCCATTCTTCATTCCTACCCAAGCCTCTTGGTCCTAGGTAGCCATGAATGTGTGTTTCCTCTGCAGATTTGCTTAAGACATTTTATGAAAATGAAACAATTCAAATGTAGTCTTTTATGACTGTCTTCCTCTACTTAGTATCATGTTTTTAATGCTTATTCATGTTGCATGTATAAGCACTTCATTCCTTTTTAATGGCCACATACTAATCCACTATGTGGATATACATACTATATTTTCTGTATTCATTATGCATTTGAATAATTTCCACTTTTGTTCCATTGTGAAAAAACCATTTTAAAGCATTCCAGTTTGACTTTCCTCAAACTTGTGTTTCTATATTTTCATTTCTTTTGGATCTAAGACTAAGATTATTTCATCATATGGCAACCCATATTTAATATTTGAGAGACTTCCAAACCATTTTCTGAAGTACTTGGGCCATTTTACAGCACCTCTCTCCCCACCACCTTGTGTGAGAGTTATGGCTTCTCCCCATCCTCACTACAATGGTTGATGTCTGTTTCTGCTCCATCAGTTTGAACACCATCTCCTGTGTCTCAGTTTCTCTGGTTTTTGGCCCAACTCCAAGGTGTCCATTGTTGTGACTTAACTGTGCCCCATCCCAAGGTCATATATTGAAGTCTTAATCCTCCAGTTGATGGTTTTAGGATGTACAGCCTCTGGGAGTGATGAGGTCACTCGCTAGATATCTCATGAATGAGATTAGTGTCCTCCTAAAAGACACTAGGGATCTCCCTTGGTCCTCCCACCCTCTGAGGGCTTACCTAGAAAACGCCTTCTACGGATCAGGCAAAAGATCCCAGTAGACATCACAGATGAAGCCCAACATCTGTCTTGATATTGAAAGAAAAAAAGGTCTATTTTTCTCTACATGAATGTGATTACTAGTTTTCTCTTTCAATCTTTTTTTGCATGTGTATGTGTGTATTGTGTATGTATGGAGTGTGTGCATGCGTGTGTGCAAGTGTCTCCATGTGTGTGTAGAGGCCTGAGGTGCATGTCAAGAGTTTTACTACATCACTCTCTGTCTTATTCATTGAGAGTCTTTCAGTTGAACCCAGATTAGCCAGCTTGCTCCCTGAATACTAAGTAGTATTCAGAGGTAGGCTGCATTGCCCACCTGGAAATTTTGTGGATTCTGGAATCTGAGCCCTGTTATTATGCTTTTGTGTTCCCAGCCCTGAGTGTGATTATTCCCCGTGCATTTGTCTTAAAGCTTAATTTTTTACTTAAAACCATCTTTAAGGTCTTTCATACCAGCCCAGTTACACTTACTTAATTTCTTTTAAACTGGTACTTAATGTTACATAGTATAGAAGCATCACAGAGGTTATTGGGCCAGATTCCTATAAACGGGTATGTAAATGGCTTTTTTGTGTGTATGGTATCTGTGTGTAGTGTGTATACATGTGTGTGAGGTGTGTGTATATGTGTGTCTGTGCATGTGTGTGTAGTGTATATGCATGTGTATGTGATGTATGTGTAAGGTGTATATGCATGTGCATGTGGTTGAATGCATGTAGTATGTATGCATGTGTATGTGTGTAGTATGTATGCATGTGTATGTGGTTGAATGTGTGTAGTGTTTATGCATGTGGTATATGTGCATGGTGTGGATGCATATGTATGTGGTTGAATGTGTGCAGTGTGTGTGGATGTGTATGTGGTGTATGTGTGAGGTGTGTATGCATGTGTATGTGATGTATGTGTGATTTCATCTGGTGTGTGTGCAGGTATGTATAGCTGTTCATATGTGTGTGAAGGCTAGAGGAGGATATTGAGTGTCCTCACCATTCTTTGTGCTTTATTCCATTGAGACAGGGTTTCTCCCTGAAGCTGGAGCTAGGATGGCAGCTAGCCAGCAAGCTCCAGCAGTCCTCCTGTCTCTGGCCCCTATATTACTGAGATTACAGGTTTTCATGGCCATGCCTTCGCCATAGTACTGGGGATTTTAACCCAGGTTCTTACATTTTCACAGCAAGTGCTGTTCCCCACTGAGCATCTCCTCACCCCTGAATTATTAGTTTTGTTATATACTATGATTTATGGGACATTATTGTATTTATCTCTTTCTGCATATACACATGGGCATTTCGAAGGAAAGTTCAAAGAGGAATTATTGAATGAAAGCATGTATGCATTTGACATTTTAACATGGTGCTAGTTTAATTTTCTGTGGCCATGATAAAATACCTTGACAAAAGCAACTTAAGGGAGAAAGGTTTTATTGTTAGCTTGTAATTCCAGGTTGCAGTCCATCGTTTCATGGAAGTCAAGTCTAGGAGCTTGAAACAGCTGTGGTATCCCATCCACAGTCAAGAGCAGAGAGCAAATAGCTAATGCATTCATTCTTGTGCTCAGCTTGCCTTCTCTGCCCTGCCTAGGGATCCCCTGCCTAAGGAATGGTTTCACCCACAGTGGGGGGGGTCTGTCCACATCAAGTCACCTAAGGAATGGTTTCACCCACAGTGGGGGGGTCTGTCCACATCAAGTCACAGTCAAAACAGTGTCACACAGACATGCCCACAGGCTGATATAATGCAGATAATCCTTCACCAAGACTTCATTCCCAGGTGATTCTCAACTGTGCCAAGTTGACAATTAAAGTATCGCATATGGGCTGCCAGTTGCCCTCCTGAAGGCCTGAACCTAGATTATACCATTGAATGTGCTTTACGAAGAACCATACATGCCATAGTCTCCACCCCTGGAGATCAGGACATTCTCCCTCATTGCTTTGAGAATTGTTGATTGATAATTCAGCAAGAGAGTAATCACTGTGTTTTCTCAACCAGAGAAATCTATGTTTAAAGGCCTACTTCTAATTGTGGAATAAAGCATGCTGCTTTCTGTTGAAGTAATTTCAGGCACCAGTGAGCAAGGAAGGGAGGACTTTGAGGGGTATGAGAGCCATTCTGTGTTCCTGAGTTTACTGTGTCTTAGTTGCTGGCAGTGGTAACTTCACTCTACTTTGGCTGGGGGAGCCAAGTGCTTGGGGGAATCAAATGCTTTGGGGAACCAAACACTTGGGGGGAAATCAGGTCCACATTCAAAGCTCAAATCATAATGAAGAGGCCTTCACTGTCAGATGAAGTTTCTGGTATGGCTACAGAGTGCTATGATGGGGCCTGGCAGAACACCAGCATCAAAGAGTGCTGTAATAGGATCCCAGAGCTACAGAGAGCAGACACCATCCTGTGATGCACTAAGAGTTGGAGAGGAGCAGGAAGGCTGAGGTCAGCCACACATCACATGTGAGGGGCATCATTAGCCTGCAACTAGAGGACTGGCAAGAACTGAGGCCATTTCCAAAAGAGGCTGGAAAGTGGACAAAGAAGCTGGCCAAGGAGGAGCAGGCTAGGGTGGCCATACCAGCAGTGGCGGCATTTGTGTTGTGGGGTGCTGGCCACCTGCTTCAAGGTGGCTGGCCAGTTTAGGGGCTCAAGATCTGTGCATGAGAGTGGATGATGAGGGTAGGGCAGGAATGCAGGATAAAGTAGCTGCAGGGCAATCTCTGAGAGGTGGACCTTAGCATCATTCTATGAAGCAGGAGCCAGGCACAAAGAGTTCTCAGGGTCAGAGTCAAAGCTGGCATTCATTCTGTTCAACTCTGCCCCAGGGAGTAGATGGTAGTGAAAATGCCAGTCTGTTCAATGTCTGTCTTGTTAGTTGGTGAACCAACCAAGGTTCCTATGGGTGCACAGTAGCTATTCAACAAGTTCTAGTTGAGTGACTGTCACAGTTTCATTTCTATTGTTATAAAATACCTCAACAAAAGCAACTGTAGGGAGAAAAGGTGTTTTTGCTCATGATTTCTCATTCCACCACTACTGTAGGGAAGTCCCAGAAGTAGGAGCTTGAGGGAGTTGTTCACATCACATTTGTAATCAGGAAAGAGAGTAGCAAATGCATGAATGCCTGCGCTCAGCTCACTTTCTCCACTCTTATTCAGCTCAGGAGTCCCTCCCTAGGGAATCGTGCTTCCTACCTTAATTAATATAATCATGATAATCCCCTGCAGACATGCTCACAGGCCAACCCTCCCGGGACAATCCCTCATCGAGACTCTTTCCAGGTGATTTAACATTGTGTCAACAATTAAGATTAACCATCACAGAGATCAAGTGAATGTGGGATAGGAAAATGTCCTTGGTTGTGAGGAGCAACCCCTGTGACAGGGACAGCGTAGGAGGTAGAATCTTGTTGGGTCAAAGCTGTGAGTTACCAGGAGGTTAACAATGAAGACAGACTTACTACTTGCAACAAGTAAGGTGTGTACTAAGTTGCACCTCCCTTAACAACCAAAGCAGGGGGACTTTGGCAAGGGAAATTCATACATGGTCATACATGGCAGATTCATTATCACATATAGAGGTGGGAATGCACCATACTTTCAGCACAAAAGCTCTGACTCTGGAAGTTCCAAAGGACCAGGCTTGACCACTTGTCCCAATGTGCCAATTAAAGTTACAATGGAAAGCAAAGAAAGGTGAGTTAGGCCAAGCGTGGCGGTACAAGCCTACACTCCCAGCATCTGGAAGCAGAAGCAGGAAGAGTGTGTTGAGTTCACAGCAAACTTCACACCAACTAGGGTTACACAGTGAGATCCTTTCTCAAAGGGGAAGCTGAAGATGAGTTGATTGTGGATACAGTAGGAAGAAGAGCAGAGAAAGGAGGCCAGTCATCCCATGTCTGTCTTTGGGGTACTCACATGAGCTTTAGGGACAAATAGGGAAAGAACTGTAGCAAGGGGTAAGAGGCAGGCATCATCAAGCAGTCTTGGTCAAGATGTGGTCTGGTTGATGTAGCTTTGGTTCTGGCTCTGCATAGTGGTCTGAGGAAGTTGTAATCACAGCCACAGCTTAGCGCAGTGACTGGACTCCCACTTGGTGCCTTCAGGGAGATGATAGAGATCAGATAGCAGGACACTCGTTGGTGACTGCCATGCTTTACAGAGTCAAACAGGAGCAGGTGCGTAGCTGTAAAGAAAGGACACAGACACAAAATGCAGGTGGAGATGACGGTCTTCTACCTGCTGTTAGCTTCCTTGTGGGTCCAAGTCGGGGAATCAGTGATTGCTAGCAAAAGCAGCTTCTAAGCAGCTTAACCAGGCACATTCTTGCGCATGCTCAGCTTGATGTTATGTTTTTTCTATCCGTTGAATGTTGGAAAACATGATGAACTGCTTTAGTGAGTCTACTTTAGACCATCTGAAAAGAGTGGACCAGGATGACTGCAGTTTTAGGAAGCTTCCTGTAAGTTTCTCCAGTTGCCTACAATCATTCTGGGAAGAATGATGTTGTCCTAAAGATAGACTTCTGACCCTCCCTTGGGCTATGTGGACTTTACCCAGGAGTCTTATCTTAGGAGAAGGAAAAGGATGAGCTCTTTGTGTCAGCTAGAGGAGGAGCTTGTCTCTGGGAAGAGATTTCACATAGTTCTGACAGGTTGTCAGACCACCTTGGGGAAGACTGCAGCCAGACAAAGATATGGGCAGGCTCACACCTTAACCAAGACTGTGTAGCTATGCACATGCCTTTCCCTCTGTTCAAACCTGAACCTCATGTCAGGACCCTGAGATGGATTTGAGGGTGACTGGCTCTTTGTTCTTTCTAATGTGGTCACAGTGACTAGACTCCTTTCTCTGCTTTTCACTAACATTTGTTCAATTGACCTTTCGAGCACAGGTGACTGAACCTGGTTTGTTAGCACTGCCGGCCTCAGGCTCCGCCTCATAGCTCTGATAATATTATCTGAAATAAACAGCAAAGTTAGAGACAGACTCACAGTCATTTAAAGGGAGCAGCAGCGTTTTCGAAGTTTAGATGTTTGTCCCTGAAAGTACCTGCCTAATGGCTAATAGACCGCCCCTTACCTTGAGAAGGCCATCCTGAAGTTGAAGTTATTATGGAGACAACTTGAGACAACATGAGTGGTCCTCATCAAAGCCCACTCAGAAAATGCTCCTGTGTTCTGACAAAAGAGACCCATCTCAGTGTGGGAGAGGGGAGAGGCCAGAGATCCCACTCGCTCTGAGAGTCAGAGCTGAGGCTCAGCTGGAGAGAGGGGGCGGGTGTGATGGAGCTCTGAGAATTGAGACTGAGCATCTCAGACCTTCTCCGTTTTTTGTTTGTGTATAGGTGTTTGTATATATGTCTATGTGTGTGCATGAGGAGGCTGGAGGTCGATCTTGAGTGTTTTTCTCAGTTACTATCCATCTTGATCTTTGGGTCAGGGTCTCTTGCTGGTTTTGGGGCTCTCCAATTAGGCTAGACTGGCCAGCCAGAGAGCCAGGGATCATTTGTTTCCCCCTCCCCAACACTGGGATTATACTTGTGTATCACTATGCACAGCTTTTCTTTTTCTGAAAAGTGAAATTTGGGGAATCAAAGTGAGGTCCTTATGGTTGTGCAGCAAGCAAGCACTTTACCAGTGACCAATCTGCTCAGTCCACCCTCCATCCATTTCCTTTTCATCTCCTGTCCTGTCTGCTGTTACCTTCATGGCTGGGCTAATGCTACTGTGTATGGTACATGCCACCACCACTACTGGAACAGAATTGAGGGTGCAGCCAGTTTGCAGAGGAGAAAGTTGAGGCTCAGAAACAAGATCACTTTCTAGAGCTCACAGATGCAATGGACTGCTCAGCTTTCAGCCCCTGTCTCGCTTCACTGTGGAAGTGCAGAATCTCTTGAGAGCTGACACTGACTTTGTGCTCTGAGGTGAAGGGACACTTATGTGGGAGATGGCATTGCTGCCTGTCTATGAGTGAAGTGTACTACCCATGAGACTCTTGGCTGAACTGTAGGCATAAATCACATTTATGGCCTCGTGTTCAGTGAATCTATGAATAAATGACATTAACTTTTCCTTTATGTGCCCCCTAGGGCACTTGCTTTCAGAAGAAAAGGTTTGCTTTTGGCATAGGAGGAGTTCCTAAATCAGAAATTGGGAAGTTATTTTATGGAAAACAGGAGAATAATGACAACTCAGGGCTCAATGGAAGGTCTGTCTAATGCAGGACACTGGGTTAGAGTTGGCCCTTCGTTCATTCACCTCCAGATACAGAAATAACAATAGCCACCATTTGACAGATGGCTCTTGTATGAGTCAGAATCTCTAGAGGAGTAGAAGTGATAAGATAAATGTGTATTGAAAGGAGAGTTATTAGGTGGGCTTATATAATACAACTTAGGCAGTTTAGCAGTGGTGAGGATGAGAAGCCAGTATTTTCTCAGCTCATAAATATGTCCCAGTCTGGTGTTTAAGGCCTGGAGGAATCCTGTAGAATCATAGAACAGGTTGGAAGACTGAATAATCTGGGTTCTCATGTCAGGAAAGGGTTTCCTCCTTGTCAGTTAGTCCTTCCTGGAAACACCCTCACAGATCCACCAAGAGGCATGACTTTTAGTTGATTTCATATCCAATCAAGTTGATGATCAAAATCGATTATCACAGTTCTTTTGGGCTAGGTCTCATACATACATCCACATTCGTACACAGATCCATACACACACCCGCACATACATACATATATACACAATCCATACATACACACATTCATCCATCACATAATATATATACAACACATACACAGACATGTATACATATATATATATATATATATATATATATATATACACACACACATACACACACATGCACACACACACACTTACTTATATGTGGCCTTATCTTAACTAAATTCTTCAATGTATAATTACTTCTCTACTTATGCTCATGAGGAAACAGGTTTGGTATTGTGGAGGTTTGAATAGGAATGGCTTCCATAGGTTCATAGATTTGAATGCGTTGTCACTAAAGAGTGGCACTATTAGGTAATGTGGCCTTGCTGGAGTGGGTGTGGCCTTGTTGAAGGAAGTATGTCACTGGGGGTGGGCTTTGAGGTTTCAGAAGCTCAAGCCAGGCCAAGTACCCCTCTCTCTTCCTGCTGCCTGCTGATCCAGATGTAGAACTCTCAGCTCCTTTCCCAGCACCATGTCTTCCTGCACACCCCCATGCTTCCCACCATGACAATAATGGACTAACCCTCTGAAACTGTAACCCAACCCCAATTAAATGTTCTCCTTTATAAGAGTTGCCATGGTCAGGCTGGAAAGATGGCTTAGCTGCTCTTCCAGAGGTCCTGAGTCCAATTCCCAGCAACCACATGATGACTCATAACCATCTGTAATGGAATTTGATGCCCTCTTCTGGTGTGCATGAAAACAGAGCACTCATGTACATAAAATAAATAAATAAATCTTAAAGAAAAAACAAGTTGCCACAGCCAAGGTGTCTCTTCACAGCAATAGAAACCCTAACTAAGATAGGTATGGTATATTACCTTGATCAGAGTCCTACTGATAGTAAGAACAGGAGCCAAGGCTTTGTCGAGTCTGGTTGTCTCTGAAGTCTTCATTTTATTCACTAAATACTGTAGAATCCCAGTAGGCACTTGCCAGAAAGATCCTGTTGGCATAAAAGTGTCTTTAGAATAATTTGCTACTCTCCAGAAAAGGTCAGGGGCACGTGGAGGGAAGAGAACTAACATTTACTTAATGTGCACTCTGCACTTTTTTCTACATTCTCCCTCTTTTCTTACAGCAGCCCTGTGAAAATAGGTCACAGACCTGCATCATTATAAAAATAATTGCATCAATGGGAAAAAGTGTTTAGAAGTCAGAGATTTTGGGACTTGCAATTACAGTTATATTTTAGAAAGTGTTTTTCAAGAGTGAAGATTAAAAAAAATTACAATAACCATAAAAAAATCTATAAGTTGAGAGTAACCACCAAGGAAATCCTGAATGGTGGTGCATGAAAACCAAACCTAAGTTCTCTCCTCTGAGCATGTGCCTACTTTACGAATAATCCGAGGTCTCAAGTGCCTACAGAATTGCTTTCTCCTTAGGCTGCAGCACCACCCTCGGCTTTGAAGAAGCGAATGCAATAGCATCCTTCATTCATGGCATGAATTCTTTCCAGCAGATCAACTTCCCACCCTCCAGTCAAAGACCACCACACCGTGGGACTCTGTGGAGATCCTTTTTCCTGGGAGCTTATTTGGAGGTTTTAGCAGGGGCATAGCTACTCATTGGGGAATGTCACTCTCTATGACACAGCGTGCAGTTTCTGGAGGGTACACACAGTGTGGTGAAGGGAGGAGACACTTGCCTTCTCAGCCAGATCAGCCGCATCAACCCTGTCAACAGGGTGACAGACCTCACAGCCAGATTATGCTGGCATCCCTTAGCTTCCTTCTGAAGAGGGACGGCTGAGATTTCCAGATGTTTGTGTCCTGGAACAAGTGGCTGAGGGACACATTGGTGGTGATAGAAACAGAGGCAATTTATTAAGAAAGAGAACAGGATTCCCCAGAGTGGAAGTGGGGTAGATTTGGGGCTCAAAACCTTGGGTGACAAGAGTCTGATCCTTTTCAGGTCATTCACACAGCCCTGCCTCCTCTTCCCATGATGGTGGGGCTGGCTTTGAGCATGACCTATTTTATTACACATAGCTGCTGGGGGAGGGGAGACTCTGTAGCCTTCTGCCAACTGGATTCTTTCATATGTTAATGGTTATGCCTTTCCCGTTATGCCCTGCTCTCCTGTCAGTCTGAGGCTTCTGGCTTTTCCAGCAGGAGCCTGGCAGAAAGATCTCCTGTCAGGAGATGACTGTCTCAGCAAACATTTGACTTTGGGCAACGAGGAGGCAAGTCAAGCTTTTGAGGAGAGCTTGCGTTTTCTTCTCTGCCTTTACACATTTGGTTAATTCCTTTCTATTACTGGTCAGTCTGAATGAAAGTCCCTGGCACTTTCCACGAACTCTTAGGCAAGGTTGGTAACTAGTTAGAATCTCAATGACTGTGGAGAGGTTGGAATGTTGCAGTTCCAGAGACAAATTACAGTTCATCTTGGCTATCTTTAGTCCCCTTCATAGCATTTCCTTGTCTACTTCAGTGTCTTTCCTAACATTTCTGTAATTAACAGATGAAACCTTAACAGACCACTAGCTTCCACCAGTGTCAGCAGCTAGCATCTGAAACCAGTAACAGAGGTTTCCCCCACTTCTGTAACCCACCTTCCTGGCATTTTCATCATGTCTGAAAAATTCCTTCACCTATATCTCTTTGTTTCCTTATTATGAAACTTCATAAAACTGTTAGCTCATTGGAACATGGTGTTTAGGGTAATCTAAATCTGTGTTTCCCATGCCATGGCCACTCAATTTGATTCCAGACTAAATTGTCTCTTAACCTCTTTGAGTTGAGAGCTTGATTTTTGTGTTGACATATGTATGAGTTCAATTGAAGCAAACGAACGAACAAACAAACAAACCCCCTAAAATCATTCCCCAGTTGGGCATGGTGGCATACGCCATTAATCCCAGCACTTGGGAGGCAGAGGCAGGTGGATCCCTGAGTTCAAGGCCAGCCTCTTCTGTAGTGAGTTCCAGAACAGCCAGGGCTATGTAGAGAGAACAAAACAAAGTAAAGCAAAAACCCCAAAGAAACAAACAAAACCCAAAACAAAATCTTTCCTCAACTCTCTTGCTCTCTCTGCCTTCAAGCTAATGAGATTAAATGAGGCAGAACTGGCCACCAGGGTACCAATAACATCTTGAAAATTTGCTTTTAACTGATTAGGAAATCCAATGTCTGCAAAGAAAATGGACTCATTTATCACATCTCCCAGAACACTGGTCTGGAACAGGCCAGTGAGCAGAGAAAGGCAGATGAGGGAAAACCTCATACACCGTGGTAGCAGAGACTCTCAGATTTTACTTTATGGCAATTAATTTCCTTTGTCTTTGGTAAATGACAACAGAAGCAGGGCATCTTTGAAGTGGAAAAGGGAGGACACTGTGGCCCCGGTAAGGACATGATGCATTTTTGCAAAGGATTCCCCTCAACATTCCAGAGGGGCCTGAATGTGGAATGCCATCTCTCCTCTCCAGTGGCTCCATGTGTTCCAAGGCCTGTGGGGAGCACTAGGCATGGAGCACTGAAGCACAGAGGAGGAGATCCTTATTGATGGTTAGCCTTCATTGTCATCCTGGTTGAGTAGGGAATCAACTAAGAGATACAGCACTGAGCATACTTGTGAGGCCACTTCCAGGAAGGATTGGCTGTGGGAGGGACATGCTTCCAGAGTGGGAGCATCATCTGGAAAGAGGTCCAAGGAGAAAGCAGTGCTCTCTGTTTGCCTGCCTTGGCTTCTTGTGGTGAATATTTTTGTCCATCATTTCTTCTCTGGCCACCATTTTTTTTACTAATACCTAAACCCAGCTTCTTCAATGTTCCAATGTGGATGAATGGCCTTCGATTCTTCAGGAATTCTGTCGGACTTCAGAGTCATCCAGCCTCAAGGATAGAGCAACTGTTGAGCTCTCTGTGTGCACTGTGGGGAAGCTGAGCATTTGGCTATCCAGCCTGTATCATGTAAGCCAATCTAATAGATTTCCCTTTTATAATATACATTCATCCTATTGGGCTAATTCATCTAGAGTATTTTGGATACTACAATTATTTCTCTTTGTCTTCCACTTTTTCTATCCTCTCCTTGCACTGTTCTTCACACTTCTGTGGAAAAATCATATAGGCATTAATTTCTGTATGTCCTGATTCTTCTTTAAACATTTTTTATTGTCTTTTTTTCTCCAAAAATTTCATACTTGAACCTGCCCCTAGAGGCATTGCAGATGTGGCTGCTATGTCACATGTGCATCAGGAGGTGGTAGAGAGGAGAAAGGCTATGTCTACATTCAGTGTTCTGACCTATGAACATCTGAATGAATAGTAGCCTAACATTACTGGAAAAAAACCAAGCTGGATACCAACACAATGTTGGTGCCATGGGGTAGCCTGTGATGACTACCAGACCAGTACCAGGCAAGTACCAGATGGGCTCCCAGGACAGGAAACAAGCCAGGAACAAGACGAATTCTGCCTGGCCCTGAATGTGGGGGTTGTGGGTGAGCCAGCCCTGAGGGCGTGAGCATGGAAGAGCCAGCCCTGCTTTCTGTCTGCTATGTAGTGGTGTTGGCTAGGGAGAGATGGCCTCCCCTCCTTTTTGCCCTCACCACCATTGGCTGACAGGAGATCTGGCCCAGATGGGGTCACAAGAGCAGGAGAGCTGTCCCTACCCCTCACATGCTGAAGCACTTGGGAGAGCAGACCCCGCACCTTTCCAGAGTAGAACTGGCCATGCAAGTGGAGGTTGCAGGTCCAGATCCAGGGCTTTGAGTTGGCCCACCCCAACATCTACCCCATGGATGAACTTCTGGGGTGCAAGAAGAGGCCAGTTCCACACCCAGGACTGCAGGATCTCCATGACACAGGAGAGTTACAGCATATCTGAGAGGAGTTCCAGTGAGGTTCCAGTACTGATGGAGTAGCAGAAACCAGGGGCTTCATACCAGACCAAGGAGTCATTATAATGAACATTTGCAAGCAAAATGTGTGGACAGAAGATAATATTGTGGGACACACTGAGATACATTGCAGCTTCCACAATAAGATTTTATTTTTTATGCTGGGACATATTGCAAGGGTGGAGGGTGGGTCTGAGAGGAGGTGGGAGATGAGAGGGAACAGGGTGCATGATGTGAAATTCATATAATAAAAATTTCTCAATAAAAAATTTCATACTGTGTACAATCTGTCTTGATCCCTGATTTCTTCTGTATGTTTTCTTTCTCCTGGTCCCTCTGTGGTCATACTGGTGTCTTTTTTCCCTAATATGCTAGGAAGGTTAACTTTAATTACAAACCTGACACAACCTAGGGTCATCTGGGAAGAGAGTCTCAAAGAGGGATTGTCAATATTAGTTTGGCCTGTGGGCATGTCTGTGTGGAACTGCTTTAATTAAGTATTAATTTATGTGACCCATTTCTGGACCTGGAGGCTTCATCTGGTGATGAGAGATATCCAGTTGGGACTCTGTCTCCCCTGTTATCTGGTGATTCCACTTCATCTTCAGATATGTATATGTTTTAGGAAGCTTCTACTGCATTAGGTTTCCATATGACCCCTCACATGGCCCTTAGCTTTAGCTGTCCCTCCTTATATTCTTTCCCTCAACCCCTCTTCCCTCCCTTTTGATACTCACCTTACAGTCTCTCATCCTCTCTAATCCATCAATAACTATCTATTCTATTTCCCCTTCCTAAGGAGATCAATCTCCCCTTCTCCCCTCCAGTCTCTTACTCTATACCTAATCTCTGGTGGTTATATGGATTGTACTTTTATCAAACTTCTATGTAACAGCTAACATCCGTACATATGTAAATACATACCTTACTTGTACTTTTGAGTCTGGATAACCTCACCAGATAGATTTTTTTCTAGCTCCCTCCATTTACCTGGGACTTTCATGATTTCATTTTTTTGAAAGGCCAAGTAATACTCCATTGTGTAAATGTACCACATTTTTGTTATCCATTCACCCATTGATGGACATCTAGTCTGTTTTCAACTTCTGGCTATTATTAATAGAGCAGTAGTGAACATTGTTGAGCAAGTGTTTTGTAGTAGGATGAAGTATCCTTTGGGTATATGCCCAAGAGTGGTTTAGCTAGATCTTGAAGTAGATCTAGTTCCAGTTTCCTGAGAAAACACCACACTGAATTCCACAGTGGTTTTACAAGTTGAAGGCCCACCAGCATTGGAGGAGTGTTCCTTTTCTCCACAGCCTCACCAACATGAACTGTCATTGTTTTATTGATCTTGGCCATTCTGACTGGTATAAGATAGAACCTCAAAGTAGTTTTGACTTTCATTTCCCTGATGACTAAGGATGTTGAACATTCCTGTTTCTTAGCCATTTGTATTTCATCTTTTGATAACTCTGTTTAGTTCTGTACCCTATTTTTAGTTGTGTTGTTTGATTTCTTGATGTCCAGTTGTTTGAGTTCTTCATATATTTAGAGTATTAGTCCTCTATTAGATGTAGACTTGGTAAAAAAAAAACTTTTCCCATTCTGTAGGCTTCCACTTTGTCCAAATGATGGTGTCCCTTCACATGCAGAAGCTTTTCCCTTTTACAAGGGCTCATTTATTAATTGTTGATGTTAGCTTCTGTGCTAATGATGTTTTGTTTAAAAAGTCTTTTCCCATGCTAACAAGTTCAAGACTATTCCCTACTCTCTCTTCTATTAGAGGTTGTTCTTGTAGGAGTGAGTTGTTATAAAAATATTAGTTGAGGACCAGTGAGATGGCTCAGACAGCAAAGATGAGAGGCAACCTGAATTTATGACTCACCTGAGACATACATGGGAAGGAGGGGAAAACTGATATCACAAATTGATCTCTGACCTCCACACAGATGTTTGCCTCCCATATACAAATAAAAATAGGCATTAATGTAGCTCCTTCTCCTAAGTTGTTTTCTTCTCCTCCTCAACTTCCCCTGTCTTCTTCTTTTTCCTCCTCCCCACCCTTTATCTCCTTCTCTCTTTCTTTTTTTTTTTTTTTTTTTGGTTTTTCGAGACAGGGTTTTTCTGTGTAACAGCCCTGGCTGTCCTGGACTTGCTTTGTAGACCAGGCTGGCCTCGAACTCACAGAGATCCGCCTGCCTCTGCCTCCCAAGTGCTGGGATTAAAGGCGTGCGCCACCACGCCCGGCTCCTTCTCTCTTTCTTGCTTGTCCTCTCTCTCCTCTCCTTTCAGTTACTCTTTTTGTGCATTTAACTTTTTGGACAAGGTATCATTCTGTAACCAAGGCTGTGGAACTCACTCTGCAGTCCAAACTGAGTTTGAACTAGATGCAGTTGTCCTGCCTTACCCGCTCAAGTGTTGGGATTACAGGTGTGAGCCACCAGTCTTAGCTTGATGTTTTTCTCAACACCTCCTTGGTTTAGGTGGTAGAGAATAGGCAGTGGACAGAATGAAAGTATCCCATCTGCCAGAAGACAAAAATAGCCCTGGGACACACATCACACAACACCTGTAAGTGTGGCAAGAAGTTCTCATGAACAAGGGTTGGGACAAGGCCAGTCTTGACACTTAACTTTGGTAGGGTGTGATGAAATAGCAGAGGCAAACTTCTAAGGACCAGTATTATAGGATTTGTCTGAGAGTTTTAGGCGAATTGGTTATTCAGTGAATTTAACATTCAATAATTTGCATTTTGGAGAGTTAACTTTCTCAGAATTGACTTTTGGCCAATTTGCTATAGCACACAGCTTCTGTCCTGAGTGGCTTATTAAGGAACTTCTTGTGAACAAGTGTAGTACAGTCCCTGCAAAGGATTCCTGCTGATGAGATTTGTACCTACCACTTTAAATAGCCAGCTCTGCCACCTGCCTTACTTGTTCATCCATTTGCTTTTGTTGTGTCCCAGCTTAGCCTCACCTTTAGTCTCTCTGGTGAGAATTCACCCCTGACCTCTGGCATGCAAACCCTTCCCTGTGAAATTTTTCTGTCTGCCAGACAGTGGTCTCTCCTCTTTTAGGGAAGACTCAGAATTTGTGTGTCTCCGTGTGTGTGTGTGTGTGTGTGTGTGTGTGTGTGTGTGTATACGTGTGAATGTGTGAGAGCATGTATGTAAGTGTTTGACTGTCTATGTGTGTGTGTGTGTGTATGTATGTGTATATATGCAGGTGAGAGAGAGAGAGAGAGAGAGAGAGAGAGAGAGAGAGAGAGAGAGTACATGCACACATTTGTGTGAATATGTGTCGGGTCCAGAGTTGATTCTAGGCATTTTGACTTGCATTCTCCACCATGTTTTCTGAGACAGTTCTCTCACTGAACCTGTCTCACTGATTTGACTGCCCAATAAGCCCCAGGGATCCTTTTGTCTCCACCTCTCCAGTGTGGGGCTACTGATGCTTGCCTGCTTGCCACTGTGACCATCTTTTACATGGGTGCTGGGGATTGGACTTCTTGCAAGTCAAACATTCTACCATCTGAGCCACCCTGCACCTCCACTCCCTGATAACATGTTTTGAATGTTAAATTGAGAATTTCACTCTCCCTTGTGCCTGCCCTCTCCTGAGCTGTGTGATCACACTCATCTTTTTATTCTTTCTCAGAGTCTGGGTGGATGCTGTCTCTGACTGGCACCTAGATTCTCCCCATTGGGGTCTCTCAGTCTAGGCTATCATTTCTTCCAAAGGCTGTCACCACCACTCATCCTCCACAACCTACTTTATCTGGTGTCTGAGTTTCTTTTCTTGTAGCTGTGATATCCCGAAAAAAGCAACTTAAGGAAGACAGGGCTTATTTTCTGCTCACACTTCAATGCGTAACCCATTCTGGCGGGGGAAGTCAAAGCAGTAGGAGCTTGTAGCAGCTGATCACATTGTGTCCACAACCAGAAGCACAAATGGTACTGCCGTCCAGGCCCTTCTCCACTCACACAGCCTGGGTCCCCGTCAGGGTACGCGCTGCCACAGGAATGCAACCAAGATAAGGCCATCCATCCCGAGGAGGCCCATCTCCCAGAGGAGTCTACATTCTGCCAAATGAACAACACTAACCCCCACAGCTAAGAATTAGGTGTGGTTTTTGCCCCTTGGGGATCCCTCTGCCCTTATCAGTGCGGCCTTTGCACGCAGCACTGATGTATCTGGTGCTGGGCTTTTTAGAGCAGCCTGTCTGTGTCCTCCCCTCCCTGTTGGACCGAAGCAGGTTTGACGACTGTGGGAGGAAAGCCTTTGTGGGGCTTGGGGTGGGGACCTGTGGGGAGGCAGCTGCTCTCCACTACTTCTCCATATGGCTGGTGCCCCTGGAGCACAGAGCATTCTTACTTTGCAAACTCCATAGGACCTATGCTGGGGGCTCCTTTGTGACTCACTCTGGTGAAGTACAGACACACCAAGTTTACAGATGACAGTAGAACGGCTTTCATAAAATTTTACTATGGATTCTCTCTGCTTCATTCAATAGGTATTGGCATCGTGCCCTGCACTGGCTCCACGTTGTGAGAGACACAAAAGAGAGCTAGCTGATGCATCCCCAAGGAAGCCCAGCACGCTCAGTGGGGGCATGAGATTAGTGTACCAGGACTCTGCACTCAGAACAGGAATTGATTCAGAGCCACACACAAATGGATAAAAGCATCAAGGGTACTGAGAAAATTCAGCAGGTGGGCGTGAAGGGACCACAGAGATCTGGCTGGAAGAGAGGCATTGGGTTCAAGCCAGGTCTTGTGATGGATAGAAAGGATTTGGAGATAATGGAGAGCAAGAAGGGCTTCCAACAGGGAAGGGGAGGACCGGAAGTGTGATCCCACAGAGCATGGCAGGTTGGTGTGAGGACAGTGATGGGCAGGAATGGGCCAATGGCTGAGAGCGATTTGGCCCCATGTAAATTGCTCTTCACAATGGCTCGACAGTAAAGACGATCTTATTTGAAAATGTGTCACCACCATCATCATCTGGTAGCATTCGAAAATAATTAGGATAAATTGTAACAATTTATCTGTCCTTGAGATTTAAAAAAGTTTTAAAATTTTCTCTTGCATTTGTTCCTATGTATTCAAAGTAAAGTTTGTGTGTGTGTTCATGTGTTGACTATGTGTATGTGTGTGTGTGTGTGTGTATGAATGGGTTTTTGGGTCAGAGGTCAACCTCAGGTGTTATTCTTCAGGCACCATCCACACTGTTTTTGAGTACAGGGTCTCTCACTGGACTGGAGTTTGCCAAGTTAGCTCTAGGCTGTGCTGGCTAGCCAGTGAGCCCCAGGCATCCACCTGTCTGCCTCATCAGTACTGTGTCTAGAAGCATGTATTACATGTCTGGCTTTTTCTTTTTCTTTTTCTTTTTTTTAAATGTGATTTCTAGGTTTGGACTCAGATCTCAGTGCTTGTGTTGCAAGCACTTTACTGACTGAGGTTTCTCCGGGCCTACAGGGGGAATTTTTGCTGTTTATTCCTTCATCCTCATGACAGGCTGACCTGGGCTGCTGTAAATGCCCAAGAGGGTTTGTTGGAAGCATCAGTTAGAGACAAGTGGCTTGGGATTTCTGGGTGAGAGAATGTCTGAGCCAGTGGAGGCTAAAGAGCCGTATTGATTGTCTCAGAGTGGGTGGCACTGTCTCTACCTTCACAGGAATGGGTGCAGTTCAAAAAGGAAAAATATAGTAACAACCAGAATCCAACAGCAAAAGGAAATTGTGTGGAAATGTTCAGGGTTTGGATTTTCTTGTCTTAAGGTTTTAAATTCATTTGAAGCTGGTTATGTCTGCTGTGTTGGCCACACTGGCAGCTTTGTCTACTGTTTGAAGGATTTAAAACTTGCATTCTGGCCAGCTTGCTGCCAGCCAAGACTCTGGGCCTGATGGACAGCTGGAGTGAGCAACCACGCCTGGGCAAAGCAGGTAGCTGTAGCTACTCCTATGATGTTATCTGAAAGGTGTGGAGCTTTTTCTGTTCAGTCTCAGCAGGACTCAAACTTTGCCTGCATTAGAATCACCAGAGAGTTTTCCGAATTGATGAGATTCAGATCCATTTGTATTCTGGGCATCACTTTCTTTGAAGCAACCTAGGGCTCTTTTATAGAGCCTAGATGGTGCCAGGTTCAATGAAAGACCATTAAAAAAGAAAGCAAAGAGAGCTGGAAGAAGACCCGACATTGACCTTTGTTTTCCACATGCATGTGCACCCCAGCACCCATGAGCACAAATATGTACACATGTACACATACACACACAACTATGAACATGAATATGTACACATACACACAAACACACACACATGAACACAAATATGCACACATACATACACCATGCACACACACACACATGCATGCACGCACGCACACATACAGACAGTGACTTGGAGGATTCGATGCACAGTCAGGGATGAGAACCACTGTGACATTATCTTCCTTCCTGCTCCACATTTCATTTTCTGCCCTAGTTCAAAACATGCTGTATTTGGGAGGGCATGTACTGCAGAGATCTTTACATGGAATTTTCTAGAAGCTGGCCCAACATGCAGATCCTGGGGTCTTACTCCAGTAACTTAATCACAGCCTGTGGATGGATATTAGACCCAAGAATCTAAATTTTCATTATCTCTGTAGTAATTCTCCTACATTGCCTACATTTGACAATCTGAGAGTCGAGTCTTGTCTTTTTTAAATGTGTGTTTATGCACATGTATATATGTGTGTAGGCAAGAGAAAAACTTTGTGTCAGTATTAGGAAGGCCATCCACCTCCTTTGAGATAGTGTCTCTCTTTGGTCTTGAACCCACTAATTAGGCTAGACTGGTCAGTGAGCCCTAGAAATCCTCCTGTCTTTTCCTCTCCAGTGCTGGGATTACAATCAAATGCCACCATGCCAGATGTTGTTATGTGTTCTGATGACTGAATCTCAGGCTCTCATACTTTCATACTTTACCAGCGAAGACATATTCCCAGCCCTATAGTTTTGCCTTTTGACTGATTTTTTTTTCCTGATTTTCATTCTTATTCCATTTCTACAAGGATTACAGTCCTTTATGGGCTTAGAATTTATTTTAAAACAAATCTTTGTCTCTTACTTTTTTTTCATTATTTATTTATTTATTATGTATAGAGTATTTGCTCTACATATATTTCCCCGGGCAGATCTCAATGTAGATGGTTGTGAGCCACCATGTGGTTGCTGGGAATTGAACTCAGGACCTTGGGAAGAACAGCCAGTGCTCTTAACCTCTGAGCCACCTCTCCAGCCCTTGTCTCTTACTTATTACTGTTTTTGTGTATGTGGTGGCCGTGGAAGCCAGAAGAGAACACTGGATTCCTTGGAGCTGGGGTTATGGGTGGTTGTGAGCTGCCCTGACTTGGGTGCTGGGAACCAAACTTGTGTCCTCTTCAAAAGCAACAAGTGCCCTTAATTGCTGAGCCATTTCCCTGGCCCATGGGCTTAGTATTTCTAAAGCCCAATTTTACATCTGGCACTAACTTTTCTGTTAGCAACAGACTATTTAACACGATACAGACTGTGTATATTGGTTTGGTGGTTTGAATAGAAATGCCCTCCATAGGCTCATAGATTTGAATTCTTGGTCACTAGGGAGTGGTGCAGGGATCAGGAGGGTGTGGCCTTGTTAGAGTAGGTATGGCCTTGCTGGGGGTGGGCTTTGGAGTTTCAAATGCCAAGTGGAGCTTCCTCCCTTCCTGCTGCCTGTGGATCCAGATGTAGAACTCTCAGCTCCTTCTCTAGCAAGAAAAAATTTTTATTTGTTCACTTAAGCTAAAAAAAATATATTAGTAAGGGGAAATTGGCTTCATTAGCTTAAGATGTAAAATGATCTCACTTGCTGTGAGGTAACTTAAATCACTGATATGTACATGCAACAATAGATACCCAATATGTATGTATGTATGTATATATATGTATATATATTCTCAGGTTTTTGCTGACTTATTCACAGAGGCAAGGTAAGAGGGAAAAAGTTCCCTTCAGTTATAAACAACAAACTAATAGACTGTATTGCTTGCTCATGTTAAATGACCACAGTGGCTTGCCAGAGCGCCTCTGATATTCTTCTTTACTTAGGACCTGGGACTCAGTGATCCCAGCATCTCTATTTGCCAGAGCTGAAGAGAGAAGTTGGAGAAAAACACCCTGGATATTAAATATTGACATACACACACACACACACACACACACACACACACACACACACACACATATATATGTCTTATCTATCCTTCTATCCACCCACCCACCCACATCCACTCTTATCTATCTATCTATCTATCTATCGTCTCTTCATCTCTCTATCATCTATCTATGGTGTATGAGCATGTGCATATGTTGTAAATGTTCACTCTAGCAGGTGTGTGATGATAGAGGACAACTTGTGAGAGTTGGTTGTCTTCTTCTACCATGTAGATTCCAAGGATTGAATTCAGGTTGTCAGGCTTGGCAGGAAGTACCTTTACCCACTGAGTAATCTTGGCAGCCCAAATAATGATAGTTTATGGTCCTGCCACCCCTGAGGGGGTGGGTCTTAATCCCCACTCTACTTGGGAGTGCAGGCTGAACCCCAGGGCAGTGAACACTGCTTGCTGTACTCAGTCACCAGTCTCTGGCAGACTGAAGACTCACACAGGTCAAGTCTTGCTCTGCAGTTATGGCTCACTCACCATCATTCATCTATTTTCACTCATTGAGGTGATTTTAATGTACTCAGCTATATGTATGTGTGGGCGGATGTGGATGCCAGAAAACATCTTTGCACCCACTTCCTTTAAACATGGTCTCTCATTGGCCTAGAATTCACCACTTGCTTTTGTCTGATTGGTCAGTGAGCCCCAGGCAGAGATGTGTCTGTCTTTACCTCCCTCGTGCTGGGAGTATAAGCATCTGTTGGTATGCATGGCATTTTCACATGAGTTCTTGGTATCTGATTCAGGCCCTCGTGCTTGAGAGGCAAGAACTTTGTGACTGAGCTACCTCCTCAGTCCTGCTGGGTGTTGTTCTTTCTCTGATCATGTTCGTCCCACATGCCAATATCTTTTTAATGTAATTATGAGGGTTACTTTATGAGAAAGCAGAGGGAAACTTTGAATGAGAAAGAAGCCCCTAGGCAAAGTTGCTTATTGATGTTAGCCAAAGTCACACCATTTTATAAAGCTCTCTCATTTTGGTTAAATTTGTTTTGTAGAACTAAAGCAACTATTTGTCTAGATTCTTGCCCTCCCTACCTTCCTGGATGATTCAGAGAGAGCTTAACTGCAAGCAGGGTCAGTCTTGGTCAGGGCTTTGGTAGATGGAAGTGGTTTTTTAAGGTCACAGTTTAGTCAGTGAGGTCATGAATAGACAGATTCTCCTTGATGGTCCTCAGCCTTTTAATTCTCTTGGAAGTTTTGGCTTTTTCTTTATCATCTAACTGTCCCTACACCTACCCTGGCCTTGGAAAAACAATCAAATTTCTTGAGAAAATGGTCATGCAACAATCTCATTCATAAGTGGAATCTATACGTGTTGAGCTCTTGGTAGCTGAAAGCAAAAGAGTGGCCAGTGTTAAATGTGATAATGGGTGCAGTTGGTCCAGGAAAGGAACAGTGACATATCATTACCTGTTGGGAATGAGGTTTGTCTGGAGAAAGGACATGGCCGTGTCTAGAAGTGGGATGGAAAGCATCAGACAGAAATAGTAGAAACATAGACACAGCTTCCTTTTCAAGCTCACTGAGGAGATTCATTAAGGACTGTGGATATGGCTTGGCAGTTATTGCACTGGTTGTTCTTGCAGAGGACCCGAGTTTGGTTCCTGGCACACACTTACATGAAAAGGTATCGACATCGGGTAAAAACATGACTAGAGAGAGGATGAGGTTTAAAAGGCCCAGCAGGGTTGAGGAGGATCTCCAGATCCTTTCCAGGGGATCTGACGCCCTCTTCTGCCTTTGCCTGACAGCACTAGTGAGCATATTCTTCCCTCCCACACATGCATGCTTTTTTTTTCTTTTAAAAAGTGAGAATAAGGAAGGAAGAGAGAGACAGTTGTCAGGAGAGGGATGGAGGTGGTGGGAGGCAGAGGAGTTTCTTTAGAGAAGTTCCCCAGAGTGGCCTTCAGAGAAAATCCCCCCAAAGGAAATTCCTAACTTTTTTAAACTTTCATGGGGTGGTAGGAAGTTTAACAAGTGAATCAATTAAATTAAGTTAATAAATTTAACATAGCATACTTGACAAGGAGAGCGGAATGCAGAAAATGGCTAATTAAATTATTTAACAGTATTTATATTATTGTTAATTGATTCAGAGGTTGCTAATCCTTAACCCGCCATTATAAATAAACACACAGACATCACGTGGATTTTAACAAGCTTTGGCCTGAATTGAGCAATCTTGGCCCATCTAAGCTAGCTCTTAATTCTATTTCTGAATAAAGCCTTGTATAATATAATATGTCCCCTGAATTGCTATTCTCCAGGATATGCCGATGTTCCAGGCCACGTGGAATGATCTTCTTTAATCTATCCCATTATGTGTCCTCCTTCCTGCTCTAGCTACTTGTCTTGGAGGCTTCTTCTACCCAACAGCCTCTCTGTTTCAGAAGCCTGTCCACCTTAGTCCTGCCTATCTTTGTCTTTGCCCAATCTCAGGCCTCAGCATTTATTCAACCAATCAGAGACAATGTAAATAACAGACAGTAAGCAGGACCAATTAATTAACATTTAAAATGCACAATATCACCCCATCAGTGGAAGAGCCAGGTTTATTTAGAACTGGCAAATTACAGCCCAGCATGCTTCTTTATTTTTTTTTTAATAATTTATTTTTTATTTCTTCAAGTTACATCTCAATCACAATCCCCTCCCTACTCCCCCCTCCAGTCCCACCCTTCCACCCTCCTCCCCCTCAGCCCCACCATCCTCTTCCCTTCTTTTTTTTTTTTTTTTTTTAGTTTAAGGTATTTATTTTCCCCCCAACAGCTCTCCCTTTCAGTCCAAATAATGGTTCTTTTTCTTATAACTATAAATACAATACAAAACAACAGAAATAAATAGGCCACAATTATAAGAGTTATATGGCTTAGCATACATTCCCAATGTCCAGTCCATATGTATTTGGCACCTGACTTTAACATTCTACTATCTAACCATCTCCATGAGTTTAAAGTTCTGTATCTAACTCAGCTTTCATACTAACTTGCCTCATAATTTTAAAAATATCTTCTTAGATCCAGAACACCCTCTTGATTCCTAAACAACTCAAAATTTAACTATGAGACTCTAGGTATCTATTCTTCAACCACCTCAGAGACCTGAGAGGGATAAATATATAAAC